>LKNJ01001157.1:0-40733 GCA_002120245.1 Maccullochella peelii
CAGTTCAGTGTAGATGTAGGTGGTCCACAAATGTGTAACTGAGCTTCCCAGCTACATCCTGTGCTGTAAGATGTGTGGTCATCAGTGTGAAGACCACTGAGGTGTAGCAGAGTGGTGCAGCGGAAGCATGCTGGGCCCATAACCCATAGGTCGATGGACCGAAACCATCCTCTGCTATGTCCCTTTTGCCAAGAATCTGAAGTGTCTTTGATTAAACAAAACACCTGAAGTCACTACCTTGTGCTCTGGCAAACTCTAATGGCTTGTATACATCAACCATCTTTGAGTAGCGCTCTCTGATTCTGCTGCATTGGTCTTGATCCGTTTTTCAACTGTCCAACAATAGGAGTATAGGAGTGCAATGCTAAATCAGTGGAGTACTCCTTCGAGATCATTCGAGATCATTCAGATCACAGTGTAATTATATAGATAAGGCTAGAAACTACAGTTCAGTGTAGATGTAGGTGGTCCACAAATGTGTAACTGAGCTTCCCAGCTACATCCTGCGCTCTAAGATGTGTGGCCATCAGTGTGAAACCTTATCAAATGTAGCAGAGTGGCGCAGCGGAAGCGCACTGGGCCCATAACCCAGAGGTTGATGGACTGAAACCATCCTCTGCTATGTCGCTTTTGCCAAGAATCTGAAGTGTCATTGATCGAACAAAACACTTGAAGTCACTACCTTGTCCTCTGGCACACTCTAATGGGTTGTATACATCAACCATCTTTGAGTAGCGCTCTCTGATTCTGCTGCATTGGTCTTGATCCGTTTTTCAACTGTCCAACAATAGGAGTATAGGAGTGCAATGCTAAATCAGTGGAGTACTCCTTCGAGATCATTCAGATCACAGTGTAATTATATAGATAAGGCTAGAAACTACAGTTCAGTGTAGATGTAGGTGGTCCACAAATGTGTAACTGAGCTTCCCAGCTGCATCCTGCGCTCTAAGATGTGTGGCCATCAGTATGAATACCACTGAACACCACTTGTCCACAGAGGCTCCCCAGTACTTGCCGCAGTCTCAGTGGCCTAATGGATAAGTCACTGTCCTCCTAAGCCAGGGATTGTGGGTTCAAGTCCCGTCATAGGTGTGGTGCAGCGGAACCATGCTGGCCCCGTAACCCATAGGTTGATGCACTGATACCATCCTCTTCTATGCCCGTTTCACAGCATAACTGAGATATCTTTGATGCACCAGAACAACAAATTTTAAGTTGCTACCTTGTGCTCTGGCAATGTTTAATTGTTTGTATACTGTATATCATCTATTCTCAACCAGTGGGCCGCAGAGGCAGTGATACTTCCAAATGGTTAGATAGGTTTTTGATAATTTACAAAGATAGTTTTTTATATCTAAATATGCTTAAGGAGTCTCCTGAATAAAAAATGTCAAATTAAAATGCATATCTTCAACGACCAGTTACATTCGAATATCACCAGCCAATCACTACGCATCATCAGGTAGAGACAAACCTGTTTTGCCACTGTTAGGTATTTAATGTTCCCTCGGATGCAGTGACAGAAAATGGAATCAAATCCATCCTCTGCAATCTTAGTAATATATGTAAACAGACATTTGAAGTGACTACTTTGGGACCTAATATAGGTTGTATAGATCCTTTAGTGAGCTGTGTGAATTTTGATAAATTGCTTGAAGTGATGTCACTTGAGGCAGTTGGTTGGGGCTTAAGAGTATAAGCTTGAAAATTAAAAATATTTGGGGGTGTGGAGTTAGAAGTCAGCGAGGTTAACCTCTGTTCGAGGGTACATTATCTGCTACTAGCATTACATATCAGAATCTCCAACCGGACTGCCGGTGGTCGAGTTGCATTGTGGGTAATGTAGGCACAAAGTTTTGACAAGGAAGAAGAATGGATGGAAAAAAGAAAGACGACATCTCTGATTCTGCTGCATCGATTTTGATCCTTTTTGTTTTAAACTGTACATCATGAGTCCGACAATGTTATAGGAGTGAAATGCTAAATCAGTGGAGTACTTTAACTAAATTTCCAATTGTTCTCAAAGATTACAGAAGATCACAGAGCAAAGATTACCTTTATTATTTTGTAAATAAATTTTGTATGCTCATAGTTGTATCTAAGTTGATCTGTAAGTCACATAATCAATGGACTGAAGCCTGTAACAACCTCAGATACAACCCTGATGAAGGCTTGATAGCCTTAAAGATTTCATGATGTACTGGAGAGGATTTGTGCAATGTGCTCTAATTTTGAATCATACATATTCCACAGGTTGTCATTTACATATGTTGTGTGCAATCACAACTGGCAGGAACATTTCTGAGACTGATATTGAACCATTTCAAAGCAGCATAATTTGCTGCAGCCAAGACCTTCGTTGGAAAACGTGCTGTACGAATGTTATTGATTTAATAATTAAATAATCTGTCATTAGAAATAACATAATGTCAGTCCCACTGGGCGTTTATGTGATTCACATTTTGTAGATGAGGTACAGTAATCACCTGAGAGAGGACGGACAGTGGTTGTGCAAATGTCAATTAGATATTGCCTGTCAGAGCTGAGACTGAAAATTCTCCTCTCCAGATTTCCTCACAGAGGAGTACTCGTGGGGTAGTCTGGACTGGAAAATAATAAGTAAGCAAAGCTCTAATTGTTTCATACACTGTCAGGTTTTATGAACCCTTCCTACCTCGGAGCCGCTCCAACCCCAAAGTGTGCCGTTGATTAAAAATCTGCCTCTACAAAATACATCTTAAACCTCTCTCTGAGTCAAGATGAGACACACATAGCGTCAGTCCAGGCAGCGTTTCTCATCCACTGAGAGCACCAAGACTTTGAATAATATATGGCAAAATTTTTCTTGACTTCATATATTATTATAAAGCTTTTTGTCACCTCTTTAACTAAGATTTACATACACAATTTTCCTCTTACAAATGAAAAGTTGAATTCCTAAGTAACATAACACATCCTTGCTCATTTCATTACAGTCAGAGGTTTTGCTGCTACAAACTTACTTGGCTATGACCAGTAGCTTATGAGAGTTTGCTAACATCAGCTAACATTAGCTACTCGTCATACCAGACCAAGTTAGGTTGTAGCGGCAAAATATAAAAACATATAACATACAGTGTGGTATATATTTACTTTGATGATTTACTTCTCTTGTACATTTAGTGCACAAATGTAAGCATTCTCATAGCATTTTGGTAATATCTGACATATTGTACAATGCAATTAACCACCTGGGGTTGAAAGTGTAATATACTGTGATTTTCCCCATAATCATGACTCATGACAATTAAAAAGACTGAAGTCTTTCATTATTCTGTTCATTTCAAGGAGAAATGTTTCATCATTGCCATGTAGCAACAGGCCAGCTCATGGTGAAAGCCTCTCTGAAAATAACAGAATGAACTGAGTTAACTCAGTACAGCTCCCTGCAGAAAGCTCAGTTGACATGACTTCTTTATCAAAATTTCAACCACCAGATATTTATACAACTACCACGATGCATGAATCACAGATCTCTGCAGGGAGGCTTCCCTGATGGAAGAGTGAAAAGAGCACAAAAGCATTTGGGGATAAGCTTCCTTCCTTCCCTCTATATTTTGACTGAATGGGGTCTAAATCTCACTGATGGTTATGAAGGAAACAATAATAGCTCTCATCTGCAGAATAATGCCAACGGTGAAAAGGACAGGAAAAGGCAGACAAAACAAGAGCAGATTTGGAAAGGGGCTTAAACAGCCACGAGGTTACATCAAAAGGAAATAGGTCAGGAAAAGTGGAACCAGTAGTGGGAGTCTCTCCTCTGAGCATGCATGCAGAAATATCAAAAAGAAGATTCCAGAAGCAGAATTATATATTTATGAACCTCATGGTTGTTTTAACGAAACAGAACGGAGTGAAATATTCTGCAGCTAACTCACACCACACTCATAGATAATAACTGTAAGCCCAGCAAGAACGCAGACAGAAGCACAGAGCAGGTCTTTAATTGCATTAAATATTCAAATGTAGTCGTATCAGCTTTCTTAAGCCAAACTATGACAGACATAATAATCTCGCACAACCTGCTTTGCTTTTTTCACTGGGTATTGCATACTAATAAACCTTGTGCAGCCTTTTGTACATCTCTCAGTCTCATAGGAGATGAATACAAGCATCTTGTTATATCGCTATGATTTCAAGCATGCTTTGTATTCTGCACCCATGTGGATGTGCTCTGACTGTGACATTGCACCCTTGAAGTTTGTTTGAGAAAGCGCTCCTCTTTGTCTTGTGCTTTCACTGCAAACTGTTGAACTCTTCCTCAGTAGGAGAAGAAAGAGCAAATTTACATTTCAATTTAGCAGCTGGTAATTAAGCCACACAAGCAAAGCTCCTCCGTAAAGTCTGACTCAAGTTAATTGTAGATTAAAAATAAAAGCGCTCGCATTAATGGACCCCAAAACTCCCCCACAATTTGAGTCCCTTCACGCCAAAATATTACTGTCAGCACTGATTTACTGTTCAGAAAACATCCTCCTCCTTGTGGTGCTTTTGTTTTTGTTAGAATACCAGCAGTTTGTGTCTGCAATGAATCCTGTGGCTCCAATCATTTCTCTTGATGAGCACTGGGCTTCATGCTGGTTGATGATAGTTTATTTATTTATTTATGCGGCTCATGGAATAATTTTAATAATCATTACTCCTCTAAACACAGTGTGACATGTCATTAAAAAGAAACATGTCTAGTCTGTTTTCTGCCTGCTTCCTGATGAAACACCAGCACTATGGTGTCGTCAACCGTAACTGTAACTATTAGATGTATTGCCATGAAATTTTGTACAGACATTCATCATCCCCAGAGGATTTATCCTAGTGCCTTTGGTGATCCCTTGACTTTTCATCTTGCACAAACAGCAGGTTGACATCTTTGACTTTTATTGATGTCTTAACAACAATTTCATGGATTGCCTCAATATTTGGTACAGACTACAGACATTCAGCTTCCTCTCAGAATGAATGGATTCAGGCACATTCCCTGATTTTACTTCATACAACGGCTACCATCCCTGTCCAAACAAAAGTGACTCGCAAAGGATTACAGTGTGAATACCACTGAACACCACATGTACACAGACATTCCCCAGCAGCCTCAGTGGCCTAATGGATAAGGCACTGGCCTCCTAAGCCAGGGATTGTGGGTTCAAGTCCCATCTGCAGTGTGTAGCAGAGTGGCGCAGCGGAAGCGTGCTGGGCCCATAACCCAGAGGTCGATGGACCGAAACCATCCTCTGCTATGTCCATTTTAGAAGGAAATATCTTTGATCAGACAATTCAAGTCCCTACCTTGTTCTCTGGCAAACTCTAATGGGTTGTATACTGTACATCATCTATTCTCTGCAGGCTACATTATCGCTACTAGCATAATACTAACCTAATTGATAAGGCACTGGCCTCCTAAACCAGAGATTGTAGGTTCAAATGGTGTCTACATGGGCCCATAACCCAGAGGTTGATGTACCGAAACCATCCTCTGCTATGTCCGTTTTACCAAGAATCTCAAGTGTCATTGATCGGACAAAACACTTGAAGTCACTGCCTTGTGCCCTGACAAACTCTAATGGGTTGTATACATCAACCATCTCTGAGTAGCGGGCTCTGATTCTGCTGCATTGGTGTTGATCCGTTTTTCAACTGTCCAACAATAGGAGTGCAACGCTAAGTCAGTGGAGTACTCCTTCAAGATCCTTCGAGATCATTCAGATCACAGTGTTATTATATAGATAAGACTAGAAACTACAGTTCAGTGTAGATGTAGGTGGTCCACAAATGTGTAACTGAGCGTCCCAGCTACATCCTGCGCTGTAAGATGTGTGGCCATCAGTGTGAAGACTACTGAACTCCACATGTCCATGGAGGCTCCCAGGCAAGTAGAGCAGCCTCAGTGGCCTAATGGATAAGGCACTGGCCTCCTAAGCCAGCGATTGTGGGTTCGAGTCCCATCTGAGGTGTGTAGCAGAGTGGCGCAGCGGAAGCGTGCTGGGCCCATAACCCAGCAGTTGATGGACTGAAACCATCCTCTGCTATATCATTTTTACCAAGGAGCTGAACTATCTTTGATCGAACAAAAAACTTCAAGTCACTACCTTGTCCTCGGGCAAACTCAAATGGGTTGTATACATCAACCATCTCTGAGTAGCGGGCTCTGATTCTGCTGCATTGGTGTTGATCCGTTTTTAAACTGTACAACAATAGGAGTGCAATGCTAAGTCAGTGGAGTACTCCTTCAAGATCCTTCAGATCACAGTGTTATTATATAGATAAGGCTAGAAACTACAATTCAATGTAGATGTAGCTGGTCCACAAATGTGTAATTGAGCTTCCCAGCTACATCCTGCGCTGTAAGATGTGTCACCATCAGTGTGAAGACTCCTCAAATGTAGCACATGAAGAGTCTTCATGTGAGGCTCCCCAGCACCTGCAGCAGCCTCAGTGGCCTAATGGATAAGGCACTGGCCTTCTAAGCCAGGGATTGTGGGTTCAAGTCCCACCTGAGGTGTGTAGCAGAGTGGCGCAGCGGAAGCGTGCTGGGCCCATAACCCAGAGGTCGATGGACCGAAACCATCCTCTGCTATGTCCATTTCTGCAGTGTTTTGGTGTCTGAAAAGCCGTCGAACTCACCAATCTACTACTTAAACCAACCTTTCTGGATCCTATTTGATCGTCTTACCGATACCTAAAGAAACACAACCCCACAAATGCAGCCCCTTGTTTTAATGCAGGGCTGATTTAATCTTGTTTTCATTCTTTCCAGGTTTGATTTTGACGTCATGTGTGAACTTCTGGTTTGGATTGAAACACACATTACACAACACAATACACTGTCACATTCACAGTGGCTTGCACTAAAACATATTTATTTCATATTTACTTTGCGTGATGTAGATGGTTTAACAGTGATGAAATCAAAGGCTGCAGCCACACAAGAAGAGGTACTTAATGTACAAGCCTAAATGGAGCACTGATCCTGTTGCTAAATGACCCTCTGTGGGTTTCCACCAATTGTCCAGTTTCACAGGATAGGCTTCTTATTAAAAAGCAGCAGCTGGAAAATGAGCAGTCTGAGTGGGGGAGCCCAAGTGAGACATTAATGTAGTGGGTGGGAAAGAGGAATGGTTTGCAGTTTTTCTCCCACCTAAGACACACACACACACACACACGCACGCACGTGCGTACACTAGCAAACGCACACCAAGCTCTCTGTACATGAGCCCGTAACTTGTGTTTCAATCTTCAGTTGTTGAACCAAAGAGACACATAAATACAGCAACAACAACTATTAAACAGATATTCAGCATCCAGAGGGGGCAAGAAAAAGCTACGTCACAAACTATCTGACATGTTTGTTTATTTGCTATGTCACTGAAGATACGTTATATACATATAAGAAAAGATCAGAACACAGAGCTTCAAAACAGCTGAATTAGTTTGGATGGACGAGGTACAATTTCTTTATTAGTGAATGCTAATAAGTGCAGCGATTACAACCAGTAACGTCAGTCAGGGAGTATATGAACATTTTTAGAGGGGAGGAGGAGTCAGGAAAGGTGAGAGCTGAGTAGAGGATGATCTCAAATTTTTGGGAGAACGGGGGGGGGTCTTAGTTCTTTTACTCATCCCAATTATTCATTTATTTCATCATTCCCTTATAATATTTATTCTAAAATTACAAGATAAGAAAATATCCATTAGTTATATCAAAGAGATGATCTTTTGTGTGCATCACAGGTCATAAAGGTGATCCTGTATCTTTATTTTCCTCATCAAAATATACTAGCTAGAAAAAACAATATGTCAGTTTTGAATACAGAAAAGACATAAAGATTTTGTTATTAGTGGTTTAAAACAGAGTGTATTATTTTTCATCAGCTACCACTTTGATTTTACACACAGCTTTCTCTCTCTCGTCCCCACACTGTTAATATAAAACAGTTACGTATGTTTCTTGTATACTAACCTCAAAACAGTATAGCATAAAAATGAGTATATACAGTTATTATGTAGTATGGAATTGGGACACAGCTATAGTATTTATTCTTAGAGGAAAGTGACACAGTCATACTGTCCTGACAATGATGCAAACATGTCTTGCCAGATTCAAACATGACTGTAAGTTCGTAGCCTGATAAGTTAATAGTAACAGTTGTCACATTGTGCCTTTTGTAATGGACTTTAGGTTGCAGTGATGTCTGAATAGTCTGTGAATAGTCTCTCTGACCCAAATGATAATGTTAGGATCCATGGACTTTTGTCTTTTGTCTTGACTTTGTGACTTTAGTCTTGTTTATGTCTGTGTTTTGCTCCTGGTCTTATTTTGAAAATCTTGTCTTATGTTTCCATTGTTTCCCTACCCTTGGGTCTCTGCCTGGATTGCTTTCACCTGTTCCCCGTTGCTCACCTGTGTTTGATTTCCTCATTAGCCTCGCCCTATATATGCCTGTCCTTTGCCTTTGTGCTTTGTTGGGTCATTGTCTTCTGTGCCATGCTTTTTCTTACCTCAGTGTTTGGACTAGTCTTATGTTGGATGCTTCTCTGTTTGGACTTTTTGTGTTCACTTGTTTTTTCCACCTGCCATCATTACCATCAATAAACGGATTCTACCCTTAAGTATGTCTGCCTTTGGGTCCACCTCCTACTACTGCTGGCCAGAACCTAACAGATAATTATAAGGGAGAATGGGAACATGGCCAGAACAGACCACGGGCTTTATCTCTCTGAGGGTAATATTTCTGTGGATTTGTCTGAAAAGCGAGGAAGGTCATGCAGAGAAAAAAATAAATAAATAAACCGAATTTTTAAAAAAAGAGGGGAGAGAAATAGAAGGTTACTTTGAACAGTGATAGAGTGGAAAAAAACATTTCATCTTCATTCAGTATTGAGGACATGTACTGTTGTTACTGCCAGAAAACATCCATTTGACATAATGAAATACATCTATCTGGGAGTTTTGGACAACAGAATCGAGCTTGCTGGCCTAACAGACCTTTTTTTTCATGAATAAAAATCAGTGTAAATGTCCAGGTAGTGTATAGAGAACTCTGGGTAGAAAACAAGTTTCTGGGGGAGATCAGCTGCCAAAAGGAATCACTGTCTATCTCACTAAAGAAGATATTTTCTGAAACACTAAGCATTTAATTTAATTTACACTTGATTCATACGTTTTGTTCGGTTTCAGCACATTTATACTACAGCAGATTAAGAGAGTATCAAGGCTTTCAAGCGCATTCACTGGGGACTTTAAGCTGAACCAGCAATATTCCACCAACTTCATATATCAGCACAGTGTGCAGCATTTAAAAAGACAACTGTAGCTCCAGACTATCAGACAGCTTTTCAAATTAAAACGACTGAGACCAGCATGAGTTGGTTGCTTGGGGGCTAGGATAAATTAAGTTGTCAGTGGCCACTCCGTGTGATTCATAGGTTTACAGGCCGTTTGTTTGTAGTAACAGATGCTGCTTCTCTCTCAGGTCTCTCACGAAGCATGTGACACGGGAAGAAAGACCGTGTAGTGAACACAGCATCTTCACAGCTACCACAGAGTATGATGAAAGGATACGATGGATTCATGGATGCTCCCCGAGGGGGCCACAGCTTTCCACTTAATGATGGTATTATAGCAGCTGGCAGTAATGCCTTGGCATGAACCACAACAGATAAAACCGAATCCGAGTTGTACACCACATACACAACGCCTGTGCTCGATTGGGACTGGCATGTTGCATACTTGCCTAAAAATGTTGAAACATTAGTAATTTAGTAATTTTATTGACAGTATTGTATCGTTTATGTAATAATGTTTGCACCTAATGATTTTATTTGATCATTTAAAGTTATTTAACATGTTTGTATTGTGATATTTAAAAGAATAGTTAGACATTTTGGCAAATACACCACATCTGTCCGTTAAATATGAAAATACAGCCCGCAGCCAGATGGCTTAGTTTAGCTTAGCATAAAGACTGGAAACGGGGGGAAACAGCTAGCTGCATTGCAGGTACTGTTATATCTCCACTGGTTGCCTGGCAATGTCACTGTGACGACAAGATGACAGGAAGTCACTGCACACAGTTCCAGCACGTAACTCCCCGTAAAACCACAAGTCCTTGTTAATCCATTCCCGTTTTCGTACAGAGTAAATACACGAGATGTAACTTGTTAATTAGTGAGCTTTAGAGGTGTTGCAAGGCAGAATTTTCTACCTTTGGACAGAGCCAGGCTAGTTGTTTCCCCCTGCTTCTAGTCTTTATGCTAAGCTAATTGGCTGCTGGCTGTAGCTTCATATTCAGCGTACAGACAACCAACTAACTCTAAGAACGAGCTATATTAAGTTTAGCAAAATTTAGCTTCTTGCGCTGCACTACTTCTTTGAATGATCTTTATGAAGCAAGTTTCAATTACTGTAACTAACTAGAAATAGCTACTTTAAAATCTAACCGATCTCACTTTAACCAAATCGGAAATTAAAAACTAAATCAGGATTTATGTGGCCTCGATGAGGGCACCATGTGAAGTCCATTAACAAAGAATTAATACAGAGAACATACCGAAAGCTGACACAGATGGAGGTTTAAGTGCAGGAATGTCGGCTTGTTGTGGCAAAGGCTCGTTAATCCTAATTAGTGGCCTTCACTAATGAAGCCATTAGCCCTGTTGTATAGCCAGAGGCACGATGGAGCTGTGCTGTTCCTGCTTCTGCTGCTGCATCAGATTCACTTGTTTTCATTTTGTTCTGTTTTACCTTCAAAAGTGGCCTCTAATAGACAATAAGTCTCAGTCCCATGCACTTTAATTTGGCAAATAAGGCTTATTTATGAACACCTGTTACAGATTACACGTACAGCCGGTTTTATTTTAGTGACAATTGAGCCTCATTACACTACAACTGATCAAATTTCACATGCAGCCAGTGCAATCCTTTTAAAACTGCATACCAAAGCCACAAATTGATTCTTGAATTAGGCGATACCTTTGAATAGCAACTTTTGTAGCTGAGGTTTGCAAGGACGTTTGTTTGTACTTGTGGTACTTGTGAGGAAGGGCGACAGTTGGCCTGAAGGCTGAATACTTATTCATCTATGGGCAACCCAAAATACTAATGAGTAAAAGACTTATCTTGGCAGTGAATCTGCCCGTACTGCATGGAGCCAGAAAGCCACTGAATGAATTATTTGGTAATTAAGCATCATCGCAAAGTGGCAGAGAGTGCTGCTAAATCAAACAGACGCCACAGCACAACACAAAGTCGAATAATGAATCAGTTAATTGTTAAATTATCTTTATGTAACCTTGTCGTTTGTAGCAAAAGAAGGATCTCTGTTATCAATGTCCTCATTATTGCATCTGCACTGTAGAAGATACTACTGCTGCAAATACAGAAAACACACACACACAAAAATACAGAAATGTGCTGCAAATACTAGAAACTGATGAACACGGGATCTACAAATTTCCCAACTTAACATACAGGTTATTTGGTTATACACTGGAGCTTCATATTCAGCATACAGACAACCAACCAGCCAACTAACTATATTCATATATGTTCTTTATGAAGCAAATTTCAATTACTGTAACTGGCTGAAATAGCTACTAATCAGAATTTCAATCCCGTGTTTTTGTTGCATGTTTCAATATGTAACAGTATTTTTTGTCATACTGGTGAAGATGGTTTGTCTATTTGTGTGTGCTCTTTTAAGCTGCAGTGCGTTGAGCCCTCAGGTCCACTGTAAGAAACCTTCCACTCAGTTATTTACTTGTTCAAACCCAGATCACACCAAATCCAGTTTGACAACTCCTCTTAACTAATTTTGATGCTCGGGTCTCACAAGGAGTATCATTTGCTGTCTTGCACAGAGATTTCTCACTTCCTGCCCTGGTGCTCAAAGAAACTCCATCGAATAAGAGCTTGTGCATCACCTGGGGGGCTTTGCAGCCACATAACACCTGTCGCTGTTTGGAATGGGCCAGGCAGTAACGTAAATCTCTTTAGATCAGGCCGGTGTACACCAATATCCCATCAGTCTCTCTTTCTCCTTATTGATTGCCACCCCCTCCTTCTCCTCTGCGAGTAATCACTGGCTGGCAGCAAAGGGGGGGATGACAGCGATTCTTGCATTCCGCATAGGGATGAGATGTAATCTGTCTGCCATCTCCAGCTGGAAGTGCTATCTGGCGGCCGAGGGGCACAGGAGCGGAAATGACTCTGTTCAGTTCAATCATTGTTCTCTCTTGGACATAGCTGAGAGCCAAAAGATTTTGCTTTCACACACACACACAAGGAGGAGGCTGTCCCTTTGATGAGCAGTATATAGTTTCTCTGCGACCACTGACCTCTCGGTGTCCATCTCTGCCACTGCTTTTTTCTCTCAGTGACATTTTTAAAAGTTTCAAGTTGCTCAATCACCCCTGACGTTGCAGCTCTGCGGAGAGCGAGCTGGACACCCTCTCTCAGATTGGTAATCTGCAGAGAGTCGCATGATGAAAGCAGCTCAGACTCTGATGCGACATTGTGTGTGCTCTCTGACACGGGATCGAATGGGGGGGGGGGGTCCATTGAAGATTCAGACTGCTTGCCAAGTACATTTAAGATTCTGTCTGAGTGGTTCAACTTCAAAAAGAAATTCAGAACCAAACCACAGCACACCCACCAATCACTGTCAAAGTCTCCCTTGCTTCTCTTTGTGCGACAGCTTTGGAGAGCAGCTCTTCTCTGTCTCCCTCGTAGATTTGGATGGAAGTGTGATTATGGTCTCTTCAGAGTGGCAGCATCGATTTTACACAGTAGAGCTTCAGAGTACAGGAAGATTAATTGCTCCACTTTGTCCTCTTGTTACCTTTGCCTTTCACAATTTCAACATTGTCTAGTTTCATAGATGTCAAAAAAAAAAGTCTCTTGGCACTGTAAAGACAGGACTTTTCTCTCTTACTTCCCACAGTGTTGCCGCTGGTTTAATCACTGTTGTCTGATGAAAACATTTCAGTAGCTGTCTGAACACTTAACTGTGGTGCATTATTCAGTGTGCACGGGTGTTGTCTTCTTCTGTGCAACGTAGCATGTACACTGGAGGCATGCAAAGTACACGCCGAGAGCAAGATGTAAAAAAATGATGTTGCCTCCCTAGGTTGTTGTTACATAAAACTGCATCTTATTACAGGATTAGACCGGAGACAGTGGATGTGTATTATGAAAGTAAAGGGAGTGACAGTTATTCACATGCAAACACACCAAGCCACATGGCTAATTTGAGACATTCTGTCAACTCTGATGGGATCAGATATTTTGTTAAATCCCCTCGCATTGCCCCCCTCTCTCACTAACTCCCATACTCTTCCTCACACATCCTCCATTCGCACCCCAA
The DNA here is from genome assembly GCA_002120245.1 of Maccullochella peelii. Lineage (NCBI taxonomy): Eukaryota > Metazoa > Chordata > Actinopteri > Centrarchiformes > Percichthyidae > Maccullochella > Maccullochella peelii. The sequence goes on from LKNJ01001157.1 coordinate 13,398, forward strand.
ATGTTCTCTTTCCCACCATCAGACAGTGACACGTAACACAAGCAAGACATGAGACATGTCACTTCTGCTTCATCAAGTTTTATGTTGGCACAGTCGCTTACTTCCACTGTCTGGTCCAACAATCAGATTGCATTAACATGTAAGCAGCATTTCACTGTTGTAGTTGGTTGAGTTGGAGCTAATTTGAACATATACTGTTGGGATGTCTATAGCAAATCATCATATTTTATAAGCTCATCGTATGTTTTGTGTATAAAATCTTAATCTGCAAAGTAACTACTTACTAGTGGCAGACTGGTAAAGCTAATGCTAATATAGCAACATCTGCGATCAGAATGTTAAAGTATTTGTAGTGCGTTTTTGTATTTGGTTGTATTTTCTGTATTTCTACTGTGTTCTAGTATTTGTTTGTATTTTCTATATTTCTAGTACATTTTTATATTTGGTTGTATTTTCTGTATTTGTAGTGCGTTTTTGTATTTGGTCAAAATTTTACTCAGTTATAGTACTTTAGGAAATGTTTAGGAAACTTTATTACTTTCCTCAACTGAAAAATTAACAATTAAAGCAAACATGACAATACACAGGTTAGGATGTTTTCACAAGTGAGTCTTTCTTGTTATTTGTTGGTAAAGAGGTGTGGGAATAATGTCAGTGGGCTCTGATCTGAGGCTTTGGGGGGGGTTATCAGCAATATCTTTTCAACAGAACAAAGCACTGCCTCCCTTTGATAGCAGCCCTAATTTGGGAAACATGATTAAAGTGCTCTACTTTCTGCTAATCCTCTGGGGGGAAACTTGATAAATCTGCTGAGCAGCAAAAAGGACGTGGAAGGGAGCAGAGGCGAAAAAGCAGGGGGGTGGGGGTGGAAGCAACATTTCAAAATATGTCTTGTCATTCAGTCTTTACATTTTAAAGACCAAAACCAAAGATGCCATTTCTTGCCTGCATCTAGTAATTAATGAACAAATAAGTTCAGTGAAATGTTCAACTGAAAGAATTTCCTTCCAGACCGTCTCACTTCACCGTCTCAGGGGATGAAAAGAGAGACGACACACTTCACATCTCTCTCATCCTCCGTGATAAATGTCTTTCATGGAAACCGAAGTGCTATTTGCAATTATCATCCCCATCCTGCTTCTCAGTACTAATCATTCTCTCTATTTTCCTGCGCCTCAAACCTTTTCAGGCTGTCTCAGTCTGACATTTTACATTGTACTCAAGCCTCAAACTCTTTTTGTAATTGTTTACCACTTACACTTGTGTTGTTTCTTAGCAGATGTCTTTTGTCTCCGGATTTGGGTGTTATGTAACCAACATAATCTCCCACATCTGGAGGGGTAGGCAACTTGATGAGTTACACCTCCCCAAATCACAAAGGCCCTATACTGTAGTGACGCTCCCACGCTCAACACAATGGCTCACTTTAAAACACTGCATTTATTCAGAGGAAAAAATGGGCAGTGGCAAGCCTAATTATATGTAGAAGGGGTGTATGGCACCATTTGTATATGTGTATTTATATTGTATATGTATGTTTCCTACTCTTGTCATCCAGTGCCACGTCCCTGACTCCATAAACGTGAGAGGTTTTTCACATTCAGCTGTGCTGTCCCAGGACATGACACTTGAGCTATTCATCCCCATTTACCCACAAACTCTTCTCAATGGACAGGGGAAACAAATGGCCCCATTTTCGACGTAATGGATTTTATCGGTGACTGGCTGTAAAACCTCACAGAGTGTCGGCCAAATTATGAGATAAAATAACTATTAAAGTGAGGACTCTGTCTCCTACAACTAGAATCAAGGACTTATTTCTGTATTGGCTAATGGTTCGCTTTGTCTCAGGTTTGAAGCTCGCCAAGACAATTGACTCTGAGTGCTGTATTTTGTAGAGTGGAAAGTAGTCTGAACTGGAGCGGCTGATTCAGTCACTCAACTCTGTCCTCCTGTTTAAGACCAGCATCTATTTTTGGTGTCTAATTCAGCCATCAAGAATGCCGTTACTATGAAAAGCAAAAATAAAAAACCTTGACTGCACAGTAACAATGCAACGTTAGCCAAAGAATCACAAAGGGACTCATTTCTGGCATCCCCTCTGTCCATTTCTCTTTTTAAAAAAATCTATTGCAGAATGTAGTAATGATTATCCTTTCTAATTAAAAAAAAAATCATAATTCAGTGTTTGCCTCTGAGCAAATTATTCCATCTTCTGCATATTTTACACATGCCTGTTGTCCCAGATTCATGAAAATGCTTCCTGCCTGAAGCCATGTCAAAGAATTAAGGATTGTTTAAAAAAAAAGAAAAAAGAAGAAGAAGTAAAGTGCATGCATCTCTGCAGGGTCAGAAGAGAAAGAAAGTAAGAAGAAAGAAAAAGCAAAAAGAGGCTGTTTGTGAAGGGCTCTTTGGTTTTGAAGAGAGGACCGCAGAATAATCCGGTCATGTTTTCGTCTCAGCTTCTGTCATGCCTCAGAGCTTCCTGGCATCCCACTGAACTCGAACAGTCTGGCCTCAAAGACTCTGCACCTCGGCTATACTAAGTACAGAGGACCGGGGACATTCAGGCTCTCCTCCATCTGTCCTATTCCTTCCCTCTTTCTCATTTTTCCTCTAATAAAGCCTCTCCAGCAGAGTAAAAACACATTCATGGCCGTGTTGTATTTTTGTACATCCATAATCATTTCAGTTAAAAAGTATGATGTAACGTCGTCATGCACAGACACAACACTTCACAGGAAGGGCTTATTATAATCAAGGAGGAGGCGAAGAGGAGGAAGTGCCAGCAGGCCTGCACCTCATCTGTCGTTATTCTACTCTTCATGCTTTAATGATCAAATGCCCCCTGGTGGTTCAAATAAGTCATGTGCATTTTCATCTTCTTTTAACAGCCCCTGCTTTTTGTTGTGACATTCTTGGAACCGTTATTGTTTTTCTTATCTATTAACAAAGCTTTCATCTTCAAAAAGTTCCCTGAAAATTCCCTTGTCTGCAACAGGCGATTCAGCCTAGTAGACGCCTGCATGTAACTACAGTACATTTTCTCACGCGTTGTCTCACTTTACTTTACTTGACCTTTTCCAAGTTTCCGAGGGAAATATTGTACATTTTACTCCACTATATTTACCTCACAGCTGTAGTTACTTTTCAGTTCAAGATTTTACATAAGAACACACAAGATAAACTTATAAAATACAGCACATTGTTAATTAAACCAGTGATTCCAAACCTTTTTGGCTTGTGACCCCCAAAAAGCAGTCTAACTGGGACCACTTGTTTCATGTTTCATATGTCTATGAGTTGTTAGTAGTTCCACTAAAGAGACATTTATATTCTTCTCAGATGGTTTAATTTAAATATTAATTATCCAAGGTCCAAAAAGGCAAAATTATCCAATATTATACAAAATGCAAAAGTTTGAGAAATGTTTGAATAGCAGAACTTTGTTCAGCTTTAGAACCACTGGACTAAACTACGTAACAGTATATGAAGTAGTTAAAACTAGTTAAAACGCACTCCACCTAAATTATAAGTATAAATATAAATATCTAAGCACTTCTTCCACCACTGCCTAAATAGACATTATGCTACACATTTATGTGTATGCCATGTCTGAGGCATTAAAGTAAACTTTGTTCTTTGAATGAATAACACATATTGTAAAATAATGGATTCTAGTGGCCTACTTTTAAGAAAAGAAGCCATTATGATTGTAAAGCATGTTTTGTCTTCCCAGCTTCCACAAAGCAGAGTCTGCTTGGAGAAACGACATCCAAATGAAACACACAAACCCAGCGAGGGACATTTCCCTTTGTGAGCCAGAGAGCATATAGGGAACTATGGATCAACCATGTCAGGTGATATACTCTATTGCTCCCCGTATAGGCCTTCTCATGCCAGAAGAAAGGGAATCAGCCTTTATGTAAAATCTAAGGCATAAAAGCCCTGAAATCCATCAATCACATGGGGCTCTGACACACCCATCATTACGGAGCAAACAGGGCTGAGCAGTGAAACCAGAGACACATCTAAAGTAGGCCATCAACTATTCATTCTGTTGTGATACGCTGACACCTATCAGGTGTGATGCAGTCTGTACTGATTTCACCTGGCGTCGCCTCTGCTTGTTGTTACGGGAATCACTGCAGGAAGGAGTCCACTGACACCTCAGAGCTAGAACACAGATCGCTCAGAGGGAAGGCTGGCTCCATGTATATTTCATGAAGGTAGTCCAGTTTGGGGATAATTCAACTGTTTTAGAAGAGTTACACTCTATACCAAAAGGGTGTAGTGATTTATGAATTGTCCCCCTGACATGGCTTTAGGTATAAATGACACAGCATGAAGGGGATTGCTGAGTTATCTATCCAAACAGCTTGTGTAATCCGTTGTTTATAAGTTTCTCCACTCAGAAGCAAAGAGCTGCAATATTATCGGTTCTGTTATTGCATATAAAGACATCACCCAGAGAGTGGGATGATCAGCAATTTATTTTATTTTTAACTATATAAAACAAGAAAACACTACAGTTCATGTCATTGTTTTATAACACACTCACAGTTTCAATCTCTCTCTCGCTCTCTCTCTCTCTCTATTTATTTTATTTTAACCTAATTCCATGCATTCGCTCAACTCTCACACTTAAAGGTGCTTTATGTATAGTGCCAGGTTTATAACACCACTAGACCATAAATAAAACACATGAAATTGGCAGTATTCATTGACTTACTAATTAAACTAAGGACATGCTCAGAAAAGGCAGCTGCTTTGTCTTCCTCCACCACACACACGCACACGCACACACACACGCACACGCACACACACACACACACACACACACAGTATATAGATTCCTAATCATTGTAACTGAGATATTTCCCATTCAGACAGACAGAAATTCTGTATGCGTTAATGGTTTTATGTTGATTAAATGCGACAGTGAATAGCGAGGAATACATCAATCCATTTGTGTATTATTTATGCCTGAGTTGATCAAAAGCATGAATTTGACCATTTGATGTTTTGGGTTTTTTTTTTTTGCAATCCAGTACAACAAACCCACAAACAACAAAATGACCCTACAGTTGAATCAACAATTTCCTGGGCTGCAACTGACAACTATTTTCATTATCAAGCAATCTTATGATTATTTTCTTAACTGATAAATTGTTACATCAGAAAATAGGGAAAAATGCCCAAGGTAACATCTTCAAATTGATTTTTTGTCCAAACAACAGTGAACCAAACATGTTAAGTTTACAATAATGTAACACAAGGAAAACCAATAAATCCTCTGATTTGAGAAGCTGTAACCATCAAATGTTTAGTGATTTTGCTTAAAAAATTACTTAGATTTATCGATTGTAAAAAAAGCTGTAGTTTTCGTATTGTTTCAGTTCTAGTCTTAACAAAACTAAACGGCAAGCTTCACAAATGTAGTATTTTTTGCAGGGCTACTTTATTGGATTGCATTGTATTGCACAGTCTTATTGTGTCAATCACCTGTGCAGAAGCATTGAGTGCTCATGTGATCTTTGATGTTGCAGTTGTAGCACCGGTTAAACCTGGTTAATTGTGCACACAAGTGCTTACAGCATTTCAAATAGTTCTCCATGAGGCTTTGAAAGCACTGATTTTGAGAAATTTAAGCAGTGATATGGCACCTCATTCTTGATGTTGTGGAAATGTGGTCAATATGTCCATTTTATTTTTATTTACCAGAGGGTTGTTGGTGGATTGTCCATTGCTTGTGTAGTTTTTGAAATGCTATAAACAGACATGATAAAAGTTCAAGCTTGAAAACTTAAAGGAATAGTTTGACATTTTGGGAAAATTGAGTTTGATGAGAACACTGATACCCATATCTGTTTGTGCAATATAAAGCTGGAGCATGGAAATGGTTAGCTTAGCTTAGCACCAACAAATAGTCTGACACATAACCCCCGTAAAACCACAACTTGTCATTTTTGACACTTTGGTTTTTGTATGGATTAACGATATAATGTGTGAATTAGTACAGACAGACCTGTTTTCCCCAGTTAAGCTAAGCTAAGATAACCGGCTGCTAACAGACATGACAGTGGTATCAATCTTCTAGCTCTCTGCAAGAAAGCGGATAAGGGTATTTCTCAAAATGTCAAACTATTCCTTTGACATATAATCAAATGTGCATAAATGTTAAAAAGAACATATATTGAATCAAAGAATTGAAATTGAAATGAAGAACCTCAAGTCTCCACTTTAACTGTAATCACAGTAACACCGGGTGCTAAATCTTGTTACACCTGCTGTAGTAGCTAAATATGGTGTCGTCGATCCACCTGCGGTACTTGGACACGGTAGTGTAGACTCCAGGAAACTGGGCATCAGCACATCCTTCCCCCCAGGACACCACGCCATAGACCCGGCCCTCACATACAAGTGGACCTCCAGAGTCCCCCTGAAACAGCAAGAAATAAGGAATCATCAGGGATGACATGATATTCTTCCAGGCTTCCTACTAGAGTCTCATTTGAACTGAACAAGAAACTTAGACTTCCATTGTTGTCCAATTGTTGCACTGGGTGACATGTTCCTTCATTACGATGAACATGGGCACTGTAGTTTGTTTTGACTCAATCCCACATACACCGTCCTGCTGCCGTAAACACTCACAATTGTAGTAAATGCGTATTAATCCACAGCTGAAAATAGCCCCCCAATAAATGCACAATTTACTCCAGTTGAGTAACGTTTGTTAAAAACTACAGTGCCCAGCTGTTTAAGGAAATTACTTTTAAAAAATGACACTACATATTTGAGACCAGTGGTGGAAGAAATATTCAGATCCTCTACTGCAGTAAAAGTAGCAATACCACAATGTAAAAATACTGCGATACAAGTAAAAATTGTACATTCAAAATGTTACGTCAGTAGTAAAATTTACTTAAAGTATTAAAAGTAAAAGTACTCATTATGCAGAAAAATGTTTCCTTTCAATGTTTAAATTGTATCTAAGTATTACAGTATTGGATTATTATTAGTGCATTAATTTAAAGCAGCTGGAGATAACTTCTTACCTATATACTGAAGGGTAGATTAACGTATAGCAATGCATTGTATTTTTAAGATACTCATAGGTTAAGTTATCTATCTGTCTATTTTGTATATAATAACTGCATCTGCAAAGTAACTAGTAATGTAGTAAAGTGACAAGTACAATATTTCCTTCTGATACAATTGTATCATGCAATTGAAATACCTGAGTGAGGTACAAGTACCTCAAAACTGTACTTAAGTACACTACTTGAGTAAATATACATTTATACCATTGTTTGAGACACATTTTTACAGATTCAATAGGGGTAGAAACTAATGCACTTTCAGCTGAGTGCCAGGGACAGATTAGGCAAATCGGAAAGAATTGTAAGACAGCCAAACACAATGTTGGTTTTGGTCGTTTAATGCTGACAGTAATAAAAATATAGAATTATGCCAGCCTTATCATTTATCTCATACTGTACAAGGACTTTCCCACAGGGGTCATTTTAAACACAACAAGATGTAGTTAACAGAAAACAAGACACTTTTCAGACACAATTCAGAACAGCAAAAGGCAAAACGACTACATGTGTATACAGTATGTAGATACAAATATATCAGGAAAGCTACTTTCATAAAACTGTCCAAATGGTAACATATCCATACACCGAGTAAAGGTCCCCTTACCCGACAGGCATCCATTCCACCAGTACTGTAACCAGCACAGAGCATGTTTTCTGTGATCCTTCCGTTGAAAGACTCACTGCTGTTGCATTTTTCTGTGGAGACGATGGGGAGCGTGACAGTGCGGAGGGTGGAGGGGATCTGGCCTCCACTGAGGCTGGTGTATCCCCAGCCTGACACTCGACACATTCTGCCCTCCGCTATGGAGGCGCCCTGCTGGGGCAGCAGAGCGATGGAAGTGTAGCTGTCCAGATGGACCGGGGCCTTTAGCTGGAGAGATGGTGGACAGTGTGATCAGTAAACTGACCTACTGAGAGAGACTGAAATGAACTCAGTCACAGAAGGAGTAACACCCTCTAAAAATAGACCAATAGTTTGCATGTTGTACCTTTATAAGCATAATGTCATTGTTGTTGGTGGCGTTGTTGTACTCAGGGTGGGGAACCAAAAGTTGGGGCAGGATTTCCTGCTCTGTGCCCTCATAGATGGTCAGGGAGTAGTCTCCGGCCACTATCATCATTTTGTTGACCCTGAAGAGATAAAAAGCAAATTAGAGTCATGTAATAGCTTGTAATACTGCACAGTAGATTCTGTCACTTTTTTCTCTGAATAAGTTCTAAATGTATTTATTTTTGATCATTGCCATTCAGCTTTACATTCGCTAGCACACAATTAAACCTTATATCATAGCAGGAAAAGCACAGGTGTAAGTAATAGCAGTAATGATGGCTCTGTTCCATTTTGATGTTCCAGTAAGCTGTGACAGCAATACCATGTTCCTGAAACTGAAACACTTAACGGGAACGCAGCCTTCAAATAGGTTATTAATTACACCTGCTTTTCTTGCTATGACGTCAAAAAGTCTGCCATGATGTTAGGATGAAACCTGGTATTGTAAAAGTGGTATTGGATATACAATACCAAGTTTCATTCCAGTGGACTTTTTCCAAGGAGACAAGCTGTAACCTCAACCTTAGCTTGACTCATTATCCCCTTATTAAGTTGTTGTGGTGAACTTGTTAGCAAACAGTTGCCACTTTACACATCCAGTAGTTATGGGGCAGCATTTATATTCATCTGGAGTAGTGTTTCTTGCCACCTGACAAGTGGTAATCCAATATTCACTCTCCTTTTTGTCTTCACAAACTCCTGTGAAAAATATATGGCTATTAAGCTACTAAATATACATGCTAACACATAAGAAACCATTGCCACCAGACAATGGTAGGGTTTTTTTTTTTACCCTGAAAGGCTCAGGTTTGAATGCCTTGAGTGGCAGCGTTGTATGTATACGGCTTAGGTTTATCAAGTTTATGGGTAACAATAAATATTTTCCAGCAAAGTCAGAGCAAAGTTTGTTTTACCACTTTATGTTATGTTTCTGCCTGAGGTTAAGTAACTTTTATACTCAGTGGAGGTAAAAAGAAATTAGCTCACCCAACGTTACAGTGTGCTGCTGTGATTACCCAGAACTTATTTATCAAAGAGCCCCCACAAAAGTGCTGACGCTCTGTTGTCTGTATCGACACAATGTACTTGATTGAATGTGGAACTGGTGCGTATCCTCCCACTATACGTCCCTGTGGCACGTCTTGACCTGCAACACACACGGAGGGAAAGAAAGACGAGCTTAGATTTGATTCATAGAGAGAGAAACACATAAACAGTCCATAAGGTTTTTGTGCAAACCACACAGAGCTAACACAGTTGCAACATTATTACTGCAGAGTCTGCAGCTTCAGCCAGAACAATACAAGTCATAAAGAAAACAACAGTTGACTTCGCTGCACAGATGCTTCTGGCTTAGCAGATCAATGAAAAGCAATCTCATCTCTGAGGTACATTGATTCACAGTGGGGATGAGTCTGACCATCATTATCTATCTGATGTTAACGCAGAGTTTGGAGTAAAATGCTACTTACACATTAATGCATCAGTACTAATAATCCAATAATATCATGCATAATAGTCACAGGGGCCATTTCTTCTGAATGTTTGAGTATTTTTACTTTTGCTTTTGCTAATAATACTAATAATAAATACTTTTACTTCAGTGACATTTTCACTGCAGGAATTTTACTTGTAAAGAGGTATTTTTATATTGCAGTATAGCTACTTAAGTAAAGGATCTGAATACTTCCTCTGCCACCGCTACATAGAGATTCTTACACTGAGGTCCTCTATATTTTTTTCCTGGGAGTTTGGGGGTTTTAATAACTCGAGGAGCACTTTACATTCTACAATTAAGAATGTACATGTGTTCTCTGGTTTATAGGCTGATTCCAGTATTTTTACACGCTTAATATATTTACATTTGACTACTTTTAGGCCAAGGATTCAGTATTACCTCATCAGAATTTTATTCCTGGCAGTATAGAGCAGGCAACAGACCATTACATTATAAATAAAATTTGTTAACTGAATAAATAGAATATCTACACTGTAAACAATAGTAACTAACTGCCTAAATCCCAAAGTGTACATCACAGTGACAGAGAGACATTTCAGACACAGAAATACCTTCAGGGATGAAACAATACCATCTCATTATTGTCCTAGGTATTGATCCCAAGCTATAATTAGCAGCTCTGGTGCATGTCAAGAGCAAAGCGGTAACTCAATATACACCACTTGGATTAGATGTGTGTGAGATAAACGCACACACATATAGGTGCATTAGAAAGCATTATGTGATGACCTTGGAACTGAACCTTGAAAAATGAGTCTCCTATTGTGTGTCATGTGGGCTGAATTGAAGTTGGTTACTGCACACACTGCTAAACTGTACATTGTACATTTGTAATTTATATTATTATTATTATTATATGAAATTCACTGCATACTGCTGATGTAGTTAGCTGCCATTAATGCAGACAAATCCCATATTCTGTCCAGATTTTCAAAACAAGCTAAAAGTTTGTAAAAGTTTATCCGTCTCCAGCATTGTCTGTTGTGAAATTAAGCAGATCTGTTCAGTCACAAATCCTAGACCTGTTCAAGATGCCCATCGGAGTCTCCTTTCACGTTTCACGCACAAAAGAGGGTGTTGGCCACAATTGCTTATTGTTATTTTGTTGTTCGCCTTCGTCTGTTGTTCCCGAGGTTTCAAATTCTTTTGGTGAATAAGCACACTTTTACTGACCTTTTTTGACTTCAAAAGCTCTTTATCTAAGATATCTTTGTTGTGCCGAGCAACAATGTGCACGTTACAGGGATTTTAATTATGTTACTGATCATGCTAAAGTTTTAAATGGAGCTTTAAAAGGTAAACAGGAAGATCAGCAAATTCAATAAACTGCAATCAGGTTTATTTACAGAATGCAGCCTTTCACCAAGTGTCATTACAAAGGTGAGCCTAACTAGATCTTACAAATGTCACAACACAAAATGATGCTGTGTCTACTATTTTACTGCTGAAATATTCTCCTCTTTTCATTTTAAGCACAATCTATGCCAATTCTCCCCTTTTCCTATTACTCTGCCTGTGTGATTTATGATTTAAAGCAGTAAGAAGCTCAGTCATGCCCAGATGAAAATGGCTCTTTTCATGTCACACTTTTCTTGTCAGACAAAGTGACACAGAGTGCAGCTAAAAGGGATATTTTAAAACATTGATAGAAGTAATGCTCATAATATATTAGATATGCAATCAGCCCATGTAAATACACATTCAATTTATAAACCCAAAACTGTGAGTTTTTCAGGGTCTTAGACAACATAACATGCATCCCAACTTTCCTGTCATCGTAACCCAGAGGCTTAACTTCACTTAAAGCCCTTTCATGCATACATAAATACACTGTAAATTGAAGATAAAGAAGCTTACTTACAGCTGACAGCCAGGACTTCCAACAGTATATAAAGCAATAAAGATGGCAGATCCATTGTTAGACAATGGAAAGAGCAGCTTACATGCAGAGAGACTTCACCTGTGTGCCTCTTGTCTAATCTTTACACGAAGGCATCACACCTGCATTCTCGGGTTTCTTAGTTCCTCTTTCCGTTTCCATGGTCACCTCCTTGTCCTTTACAGATATATAATTGAAGCTTCCATAGCACGGCCCCTTGTCTCACCTCTTCCATGACCTACTCAAGCTGTCTTCTGTCATTGTTTACATAATCCCTTTCACTGTCACATAAAAGGTGAAGCATACACTGTGTTTATTGTGTTGTCATCATTCTGCACGTCAGGACCCCCTGTAGAGTTTTATCATGTTACTGTTCAGCTACTCTGATGTTGTAGCCCTGTCAGCTATGTCCAGTATTTGACACATTTCAGCTCGAGATTGAAGCTCCTAATATGGATCAAATGGGCTGCTGTCGTCCTAAATGAAAGATCTCTGCAGCGGATTAATGAGGGTTTTGACTGATGGCAAGCAGCAAGAGCTTTTGTATCTGGCCAGGTCAAGCCAGCACCGCTGCTCCACATCTATTCTAGGGCCGGGTGTCATTAAAAATGGAACGCAGCTCAGGCAGGTCTCATCACTGCTACCATCCTTCTGTGTAGTTCCTGACCTCTGCTGGCTAATAGGCATCTCTGTTACCCTCCCTGCCAGTGATAGCTATAGCCACCTCTCACATTCCCTGAGTGCTGACCACTGCCTTTTTTCCGCATGACCCGCTCCTCAGTCCTAGACAAGTGCTGTCATCAGTGCACATTTCTGCAAGTTCTCACATTCATCTGTCTGGGCCTGGAATGAAAAGACATCTGTATATGACAAACCACAATACTCTAATCCCTAAAACTCTCCTCTTTGTTTTAATACAGTCACTTAATGTATAATTCTTGGCTCATTATCAGTACAGGCTTTCCTTGTTTTAGTAAGTTAAGAGGCTCAGCGGTATTTGACTTTATTCAAGACTTGACAAAGATTACAAACAAAGTTCATCAGGGTTGACACATTTGCTGAATATTTTAAAATGTACTGTAGTCTGTGTTGTTTTATTACTGACAGCAGAAAAAAACTGAAGTCACTCAACAAACTAATTCAGAACTCTGTAACAAAATGTTTCACTGGAATGGAGACATGTAGATCCTGAGATAATCTTGGTTTACGGTCTTCAGACTTGGGTGGCACGGATGTCTTATCAGTGCCAGTGTCACTGTCATCAATCGCCAATAGTATCAATGACTCAGCACTGGTTTACCCGATCAAACCTCATGCAGTTCCAAAGTTCATCTAGTCAAAGAGGAAGGGGAATACCTATTATATAGATCATTTTACCCAAATAAAATACTGGGTGTTACACTCTTACTGTTACAGTACAGTAATACTGTAATACAATGATACAGTCATACGGTAAAGGGTTTAACCTGCATTTAACATGCATTAATAAATGTGGCCACTTGGGGCAGTGCAACAAGCTGCAAACAGTGGAGTAGTCAATTGTCAGAAAATTAACAGGCAACTATTTTGATAATCAAGTAATTTTTAAAGCATGAATGCAGGAACCAGAGAAAATACTCTCAAATGCTTCTCAAATGTGAGTATTTGCTGCTTTTCTCTGTTCTGTGTCATTGTCGATTGAATCTCTTTGGGTTTTGGGTTTGGTCACACAAAACAAGTAATTTGAAAATGGTACTTTGAGCTTTGGGAAATTATGATTTTGTAACCATTTTTTGACATTGAAAATATGTTTTAGTTTCAGGGTTTCCAAATAAGAGCTATATTATTGTTGTTAGTAGTATTAGTGTGTGCAGTTGTGGTAATGGTAGCATTAATAGTATCAGTTTTTATCACTGGTAGTGTTAGTAATATTTAATCTATTTGTAAATCCATGAATAATTCATTCCTATATTAAATTTTGAAGCCGTAGTCAACATTATCTCTGGTCTGATAAATCCGTGAGATACTGCACAAATGTGTATAACAAAACCAGGGCGTGTATTATAGAACCATACTGTGGGAAGTGTTATGGAGATTGTAATCTATTGTAATGGAGAGATCATAATGTGGAGCCGGAGGGTAAACTGAGAGTAATTAAGCTTAAATATCCTTTATGTACCTATGTCTATATGAATTATCTAGATGTAATTCATATAGATGTAAAAAGAAAACTCAATAAAGGGATAACGTCATTTACCTGCTTTTGATCAGTGTTCATTATTCTAAAAAAAAAGGGGGGGAGGGACTATGTTCTTTAGTCCAACAATGCAAATAAAATTGTCACTGAGACTGAAAACTTATATCCACTACAGACAAGCAAGAAATTCACATCGTTACAAATAAGTCCGAGCGAACCTCATAACATCAACAACGTAATAAACATTTATTCTGTCCATAACCTGGTGATGATTATGAGCATGTAGAGGCGTCCCAAATACCTTCATATCCCAAGGTGCAAGCAGAAAACTAGAGCTTAGAGACACAATACAAGAGAACAGTTATCTTTGTTAGGTAGTAGGTCAGTTGCACTGATGCAGCGTGAGTACAAAACCAGATGAAAAGATAATTTAAACAAAAGATATGGACAAGGTTACATTTACAATATAAAAGGCAACAGGAGCGCATTGGTCCCACCAGTTGGAGATACTCTGCAGGTTGCTGTGTTTGGGCTTATAGGTAAGTAGAAGGTGATTCTGACCCTTTCCGTTCAAAATGAATGATTAATATTAAGGAGTCTGCCCAGATATCAGGTTAAGATGGTGTTTTCATGCCAAAAGAACTAAACTAAACTCTATTACCTGTTTATTTTGTGTAATATATGTTAAAGTTCTATTAGAATATTTTCATTTTGTAAGTAGAGTATTTAGTTCTCTAGTTTCTAGTTAGCCATTGATTTCAGTTTGTTAGAAAAGAAGGTTTTGACACATTTTGTCTTTAATTAGTTGCACTTCAGCAACTTACAGCAAAATCTAAAAATCATCTACCAAATGACTTCAGGTGTCATACATAGTCCAGTAAGGGTTAAATTGAGGCATTTCGCACGCTTAAAATTAGGCTGCAAAGTTGTTCATGTGTAGAGCCTATTGATAAAAGTTATTACTCTACCATAATTTGGGATAATGCGTTAATTATCTTTAATTTCACACAACGATAATTGGATTTTATCACAATTGTCAGAGTAATTAAATGATTTGGCACATTATATACTGTGTACAGAAGCTGCTAAAAGTCATGTTTCTGCATTACAGATTATAAGTCAAAAACATGGCTCCATTGCAATGGTCTACTGTGCTGTTGTTTTTGGCTTTCTCAGCATCAGGTAAGTTCCTCAATCACAAACTTTTTATTTTTATTTACTTTTAATATAAAGTATGAAATCCTAGACTCAAGATGTAGAATTGAGGCACATGAGGGTGAAAACAGAAATGAAATACCAAATCTCTGATGACGTGGCCTTAAGACTGTCTTCAACCTCTCTTCTGTAGTGCATTAAGATTATAGGCCTACACCATAGAGCATTAAATGGGAAATAAATTTGACTTTTGACTAACCCTATTTTCAGTATCTGCACAGACATCTGGTGGGAGGATCATTGGGGGTCAGGAGGTCCGGCCATACTCTATCAAATATCAAGCATCCCTGCAGTCTGAGACCAGGCAACACTACTGTGGAGGAACCTTAGTGCACCCTCAGTGGGTGGTGTCTGCTGCCCACTGCTGGAGACCGTAAGTACTGACACTGGACAGTTATAGTAATACTTCGTATTCAGATCTTTACTTAAGTAAAAATACTAATAGCACACTGTACAAATCCTCCATTACAAGTAAAGTCCTGCATTGAAAATGTTATTTAAGTAAAAGTATGTCAGTATAATCAGGAAAGTGTACTGTAGTATTAAAAGTAAAAGTACTCAATGCAGATAAATGTCCCCTGTTATTATATATTATATCATTAGATTATTATTACTCATGCATTAATGTAAAAGCAGGATTTTACAGTTGTTATTGGTTGAGGTGGAGCTCATTTTAACTAATTTGTATCGGACTGCCACTAATGATTATCTTCATTATGGATTAATCTGCTGATTATTTTCTCCATAAATCGATTGATTGTTTGGTTTGTAAAAAATCTGAAAGGATAAATGCCACAATTACCCAGATCCCAAAGTGACACCTTCATAATGCTTTGTTTTGCTCAACCAACAGTCCAAACCTCAAAATTATTAAAAATAAAATAAGGTTTTTGCATGAAAAATGACTAAACGGTTATCAAAATAGTTGCCAATTCATTTTCTGTCAATTGATTAATCAACTAATTGTTTCAGCTGTACATTTTGATGTTTGAAGTTTTGTACAATATTTCCCTTTGAATTGTAGTGGAGTAGAAGTAGAAAGTGGCATGAGGACGGAATGTTTTTAGCGACAGCAAAGATGTGAAATTGTGATTTTACTGTATTTTACAGTTAAAGGGTCAATTCTGAAGCACTGTGTGTCTGTTTTTGGCCATCAGGAGCAATCTGATGAAGGTGGTGTTGAGTGAACACAACCTGGAGACAATAGAAGGATTTGAACAGGTCTTTAATGTCTCAAAGATATATGTCCACAGCTATAACTACAAGACATTCAACAATGACATTATGCTCATCAAGGTAGGCAGATACAGTACATGGAACTCTTGACACACGCATACACTCTTTGCTCTTCTTCTTAATGGACAAACAATGTGATCGTTGGGTCAGCATATTTAAGCTGGTGTGCCATAACTTTGGTTTGTGTTACAGCTGAGTGAGCCGGCACAGCTGAATGCACATGTCCAGCCAGCTGCTCTGCCTGATGAAGACATTCCTCAACTTACTACTGACGTCTGCACAGTGAGCGGCTGGGGTGTGACACAGATTTACAATTACTACCTCTCCCCTGTGCTACGTGCTGTGGATGTGAGAGCAATACCTTACTGTGCTTATTACTACTGGGGGAGGATCACTGCAAACATGATGTGTGCTGGATCTCAATTTGGTGGCAAAGATTCCTGCCAGGTACAGATTTTTCTTTTTTCTGATTCTGTGTATTGGAAGCTTGTGTTGAATGCTTTAATTAGTACCTAATAATGCTGCATAATGTTGTCTCCCGTATAATACACATTATTTTATTTTAATTAATATTTCCCTTTCTGTTGCTCTACATGCTGTGTATTGCTTCTGTGTTGCATGTTTTAATTAGTACCTGACAATACAGCATAATGATGCCCTGTGTAGTGAACATTATCACTACTAATTACATTAACATTAAAAAAACATCAATATATCCCCTTTTTCATTATTGCTCTGCAGGCGTGTATCCTTCTACTTTAATTTTATATTATAGAGTTATTATGTAACATCTGTCCATGGACTAGACAAGAGTTTACAGGCACACTAGCAGCTCTGAGAGGTTGTATGACACATTAGCATGCTAACGTACTCGCTATGCCAATACTAACATGCCGATATTTAGCAGTTGTAATATTCACAATTTTAGTTTAGCGTGTTAGCATGCTAACATTTGCTAATTAGTCCTAATAAATTACAGCTAAGGCTGTTGGGGATGTCATTAGTTCTGCAGGTAAAAGTGTTAGACAAATAGAAATGTTGACCTGATGAGTGAAAGTGATTACATTTCATCTGTACTAAATTTCATGGCTATCCGTCAACTATTTGTTGAGATATTTCTCTAAAAACCAACCTCCTGGCGCTACAGGAAAAGTCCTGGGATCACCAAAGTCAGTTGGATTCATCCTCTCAGGACCATGACTGTCTGAATAAAATGTAATGACAAATCTAGTTGTTGAGACAATGTGGACAGATAGACAGACATTGCCATCCCTAGAACACCGCCACTAGCATGGCTAAAAGCAGCCTAATATGCACAATCCCTGTTAAATTAACCAATAAACAAACTAATGTATACAATTCAAGACTGGGATTGAAAAGATACCGTACCAAGATATGTTTATTCATCATCTCTAACTTGTCTTGGTGATCCACAGGGTGACTCCGGTGGTCCCCTTATCTGCAATGGCTACTTCGAGGGCATTGTCTCCTGGGGTATCAGCTGCGCAAACCCATACTTCCCTGGGGTCTACACCAAAGTGAGGAACTACGTCCAGTGGATCAACTGGATTATCGACAATGACACCCCATGAACAGTCTCAACAATCCTTGATAAGCACCCTGCAGAGAGAGGCTTTTAGATTTGATCATTTTGAAAAGAAAGCTTTTTTATTACTACAAACTTTCTTTGTGGTTTTTTGTAGTACTAAATGTCAACTTTACACACTTAGTTTAATTGTAATTTATAATAATCAGGTATGCTATATAGAGCCAGAGTTATCAGTCATTTCTAGATATAAGGTTCCTGGAAATATGTTATATGCTTCTAATTCATTGACTTTTATTCATTCATTGCTCTGAAATGAGATACACAAATAAACCCATTATTATAATAATAATTATTATTATTGTTATTAGCAGTAGTAGTACTTGTAGTAGTAGTAGTAAAGATGTTAAATCTGTATTATTCAGTAGAGCTGGGGAAAAAAATCAGTAATACTGCTGAATTATCACCCAGTCCTATTTATCAATACTTTTTTATTTTCACATTGAATCAAATGACTATACATCTCTCAAAGTGACAAACCTGACGAACCCACAAAGAATTATCACCCGACTCAGCAGTTCCCGTCAGCTCTACGGACTGTGTGTCACTACGAGCGACACCTTTCACATTACATTTAGTCATTTAATTCATTGTAAATATAAAACATATGGATTAGTACAGCTTTAGGGACATGATACCAAAGTACTGGGTCTATACACTGACTGGTGATACTTTCCCAATGTTGCTACAAGCACTGAATGAATAAATAAATCATCCACAGTGACAATAAAGATGAGTTGTTTCTCTTATGCTAAGAGCTGTCTGCATATGCTTCTAGGGATCTCTCTCACACACTGAATCAGCAACATTCTGTCTAAAAAAGTCATGAAGAAGACAACTGGATCAAAAATCTTTTTCATGAGCCCTTAAAGGCCATAAGAGGTTGCTTAGTGTCCGTAGAGCAGGTTCAGAGTAGGAGCAAATGGCAAAGCAGGAAACTGTCTTCACCGGTAAATCATTATTTTAATTTTTGCTGATTGAATTTCATAAAGCTATCCATGCAATTGTGTGTTCATGCATGACAAATGATTCTTCTAGGATGCTGAATTCCTTACACATTTCTAGTTGATTTCTTGGAAACAAGTAAAAGAAAAACTGGCATCTTGTCCAAAACAATGGCTCTGCTATTTATTAGTTGTTTATTTGTTGTACTAAACCTAAACTCAGACAAATGACCTACTAACTAGCAGGGTCAGCAGGAGTGCTTGTACAGGTGTTTGATTACGGTATGATTGCACTATATTGCCAAAAGTAAGCAGACCCTCCTGTCCAGATACTCGTGTACTTTTGGAAAGACCCATGGTTTTAGATTTACATGTTCAACTATCAAATATGAGCTGAAAATTCAGGTGTCCATATACTTTGACCCGTTCAGTGTATGTTGAGCTTCTGTCTGGTAAACGATATTTTTATTTCTAGGACGTGGATTTAAATTAATTAAGCTTAACAGTAAAACTGAGCAACTAGTAATTATTAGGAGTTGTTTAAGTTACACAGTGTATGATCTTGTATGGTCATTGAAACATTACAAATTGGACAAAGTCGAATATAAATGTAACTTATAACATGCAAATTGACAATTGATGTCTTACACACTAACATTAAATAAGCTAGATGGCAATAAGGCTCAGGTTATACAAACTTCCCATCTGTTTATCAGATGCCATCAGTTTTTTAAAATGTCTAAAATAAATGAAAAAAGTTACTTCTATTGTTTCAGAGATGATTGGAAAAGCAGTAAAGAAACACTGGTCGTTGTTGTTAGTAACTTATTTAAATATATCTTGCAAATAAATGGAGAAAATGGTTTTAAAATGTTTAAAAAGCAAAGAAAAAGGTTACCACTTCTGGCCGTTGATATCATGTGACTTCCTGTATACGGATGGCCATCGTGGTTGACGTCTGCCATCTTGTCTGCAGTCAGGTTCTGTTGCTACTTTCTGCTAAGATTTTATTTGTTATTTTATATTCATTTTTTGTCTCATAGGTAAAGGTTTAACACTATTCTTCCTACCATTTTTATGTGTTTTATACATATATAATCACATAATCTGACACCTAATAGAATACAGTTGATCTGCTCCTTAATTGGGTGTCTGTGGCTCTGGGAAATAATTGACTTGGTTATTGATGACTGTTGCCCTGAGTTTGTTTGGAACCATTCTGCCCCTAGTGGTCAAAAACCATTAAGTTTTTGCATTATTAGTGTTAAAACTCCAGACAGACTATCTACTAACTATTTTTCCTCTCGATTTCTTTTTCTAAAACTGTGGATTTTGCCTGTATATAATAATATTTTGTTGTACAGTAACGGAAAATAAAATAAATAATAGAAAATAAAATGCCGTAAAGACAATTTAGGTCGTATCTCGCGCATGCGCAGTAGCAGTTGTTTTGTTTACACACTGTCCTTGTCAGTTATAGCGTTAGCTGCGGCCTGCCTGACACAAGCGGACTCCATAAACAGCTTAAGTTACCTTTCCGGGTAAATTATGTCTGTGAAACACACCATAAGCCGGGGGGTCGAGCTGGGCCGCTCGGTCTTTCAGCTGGGTCTCCTCAAATCGGGTGGCCGAGTCGTAGCAAAGCTCCGAGCTGACCGTTTGCGTGTAGGCCCGTCGGTCCGCACAGTTCAGCCTCAGGCTTTCCTGCCGTCTCGGTACCGCTATTACCGCACCTCTTTGAAGGGCCTGGCAGCTCAGCTTCAGTCCGCCGGCTTCAGGAGAAGGTTTGGCGGTGGGTCTCCGCGGAACAGGGCCGTGTTTTTGGCTTTCGGTCTCGGTGTGGGGCTTATCGAACAACAGCTTGAGGATGACAGAAAGAGTGCGGCGACTTGTCAGGAGATCCAGGTATGAAATCACCAGATACAATTTAAAGTAATGTAGTTTTTTAGCGTACTTGTACTTTACTTGAGTATTTCCATTTTATGCTACTTCTGCTTCTACTCCACTGCAATTAACTGACAACCAAATATTATACAATGTTAATAGGTTAAACTACTTCACAAAGGAGTTCAAATTAACTATTTACACTCAAATGCCGCTTACTATATAATGTACAATATATACATATTATTCTGCATAAAAATTTTGATACCTAAGTATATTTTGCTGATAATATTTCTGTGCTTTTACTTAAGTACAAATTTTACCCAAGATATTTTCTTGTAATGAAATGTTTTACACTGTGGTATAACTATACTGTGGTAAAGGATCTGAGTACTTTTTCCACCACTGGCAGCTATTATTATTAGATTATTGTGTAGTGTCATGGATTTTGTTGACACCTAATAATAGATCAAAGTAATAGGATGATGATGCTTGTAATAATGTGTTATTACATTATCTGCAACTTGTTATTATGTGTTAAGAGATATTACTGGATTGAATCTCTCAAAACTGGAGGAAAAAAGGAAATGTTTCGACCTTACTGGGTCGTTCGCCAAGTTTTAAAAACATATAATTTAATTGCATTTTTTGTTTTGTTTTAGGAGCTTTAATCCATGTGTGTGAATACTCTATTTTTCCTTGAATCTGTTATCCTTCACCTGGCCTAAGGGTGGGATGTGCACACAACTATCTTTCTGCATCTTAAAATTATTTCTCCCAATCTGCAGGCAGTGTTTAGCAAGAAAAGATTCCAGGGCCCACTCAAGCCATTCACCTCTGGATATAAACTGGAGGATTACATTATTGGGAATCAGATTGGGAAGGGCTCCAACGCTGCTGTGTACGAGGCTGCAGCTCCGTTTGCCCCTTCGAAGGAGAGTAACAGCTCTCTGGTGCAGCTGAGAGAAGATGAAGAGGAAGGGGAGACGGCTCGATCTCTGACATGCTGCTCGCTAAGAACCTTCCCTCTGGCTATCAAGATGATGTGGAACTTTGGGGTGGGTATTCTACAATATTCCACACTTTTCCATTAGTCCTGTGTAGGAAAACAGATGACAGGCACACATCAGTACTGACAGGTATTTTGTTATGCCATTTGTTTGCAGGCAGGGTCGTCAAGCGAGGCGATATTAAAATCCATGTCACAGGAGCTGGTGCCTGCAAGCCCCCTGGCCTTAAAGCAGGAAAAAGAACAAATCACCTTGGATGGGTAAGTATTATACCTTCAGAGCTTTCATAGTTAATTATTAGTCCTGCAGTGCTGAACAGGGCGTAGAAAAGATCCTCATGAACGGCTGTGATCTCTCTACATGCAGACATTTTGGAGTCCTGCCCAGAAGAGTGTCAGCTCACCCTAATGTGATCAGAGTGTACCGGGCTTTCACAGCGGACGTCCCATTGCTGCCAGGTGCCCAGGAAGAGTATCCTGCTGTGCTGCCAGCCAGGCTTAACCCTGATGGTCTGGGCAACAATCGCACTCTTTTCCTGGTCATGAAGAAGTAAGGCCTGCCATCTTTCACCCCACTTGATCAATTCAAGTGAATTAGAATGCTTTAAAAACAAATGTCACCAGCTTCATCTTAAAGTTATAATCCTTAAGCCCTGATTGATTTGGTGGCACCCATGGTTAAGGGTGGTAACAGCAAGTGCAGTTTAATACTCCAGCAAACACTCCTTGAGCAGCTTGTGTATCCGTTTACTGCCCATCCAAACAAACTCGTACTGTTTTAATAAAGAAGTCAGTCAATCATGCCATGAGCAGTCATGATCTAGTTTCATGCTGCACGTGATGCAAGTAGTTTCCACACAAAAGCAGAGCACAGTAAAGCTGGTCACCTTGCTGAGAAGTTGTAGGTGCAGCCTGTCGCCTGCTACTCTTCATCAACTCGCTGTTTCTAGTTGTTCCACTCCCTGCAATATTTAAAACTGATTCAGTGTCAAAAAATGCAGAAACATCACACTTGTCTTGCTGTGAAAATGCATTTTTGATGAACGATCGCTGTCTGCGCTAACTTTCATTTCCTGTGACTGCTTCACAATAAAAGCCACCTCGTGTTTTGTCAGTTATGTGCTTTTAATGTAAACTAGGAGCAGAAGGAAATGTTCAGATTGCAGCAACTTAATACAGCAGTTGATACAACAGCGAGGCTGAAATCAGTGAGAGAAAATTACAAACAGTAACGCTGGATTACATGCTGCATCACTTCCTGTGAATCCCTCATGCGTGTGATTTGAATCCCGTGCAGGAATTGCGGACCCCACCACTAAAAATGAACTATACAGAGAGGTAATGACAGAATGTAAATACACTGAATGACTATTGCTGAAAAAATGCAGACCACATATTATATCAAAAACTGGCTTTGATTTCATGAAAATCTTAAGGATTATGACTTTAAGAGGTGTATACGAGAAAGTTGAAGGCATCCAGTTCGGTAGAACTAGCATCCTGTCTTCTTATGTGCTATAGCTACCCCGGCACGCTGCGACAGTACCTGGAAGTGTCCACACCAGGCCGCAGGCAGGGCTCTCTGATGGTGCTGCAGCTCCTTGAGGGGGTCGACCACCTGTGCAGACAGGGTGTCGCTCACAGGGATCTCAAATCAGACAACGTGCTGTTGGAGTTTGACTCTGGTCAGAGAAATATTCAGTCAGTAATGGAACAATTTCAGATTTGATTCCATCAGTGCTATGTTAAAATTGGTTTTGCTTTTATGCAGATGGTTGCCCTCGTTTGGTCATTACTGACTTTGGCTGCTGTCTGGCCCAGAGTGACTCTAGTCTACAGCTGCCCTTCAACAGCATATGGGTCAACAGAGGAGGGAATGTCTCCCTTATGGCCCCTGAGGTAGGCTTAAGTAGCTGTTTATTGTTATTATGTAAAAGAACAATTTCCAACAGACAGAGCCGACTCCCTTTGGACCACATACAACTTGAACTTGTTCAAATGTTAATAAAGAAGCAGAGCATTATCAGTTGTAGACAGGAAAAAAAGACTGTATGTTGTGGCCTTTGGCAATACATGTCTAAACATGCAGATATATCATATTTTTGGAAACATAATCACGTGTTTCCATATGTTTTAGCTGTCACATATCCTTTCCAAGAGGGAAATGTGATTTAGGGGGCGTCAAATTACATATAATCACAATTTAATCAACCCTCAAAGATGGCTTTGATGCAAAGGTTACTCACCAGTACACATGTTCTTTAATGTGGTGTACTTAAGAGTAGAATTACGTCCTCCACAGTTATAACCAAAGGTAACAAAGACTGTGTTTTAAAGGGATTATCCTTTGCTGCAATAAGTCATTGTGGTAAATACAGATTCACACACATAGAAGTCTGACACACCAAGAAAAACATTTGGTTTTAAACAGCTACTGTGCTTGTACAATAATAAAGGTCATTACAGTTAACCATTATATTACTTTTCGTAAATAACCACGCGTTTAATCACTTTCATTTTTTCATGTCTGCCTAAAGGTGGCCACTGCAGTCCCGGGGTGTGGTACGGTGATTGACTACAGCAAGTCCGATGCCTGGGCTGTGGGTGCCATCTCCTATGAGATATTCGGCCAGCATAACCCATTCTATCGAGCAGTGGGACTGGAGAGCAGGAGTTACCAGGAGAAGGAGCTCCCTCCTCTGCCCTGCAGTGTTCCAGCTGATGTGCAGTTAGTGATCCGATTACTCCTCAGGAGGAACCCAAGCAAGGTATAGCAGCAGGGGTTGTGAAGGGTTTGGGATACTGTGTGCTCAGTCAGTTATTGACCGGACAGAGCGTCTACAGGTCCTGGAAAATTCTTAAAATCCCATTATCTAAGCATTATTTTCAAATGTTGTTAATGTTCAATAGAATTTAATCACTCTAGCTATTTAGATATATGTGTTGATATATGTTGCTTCTTTACATATCCAGCAGAAGAAAATGTGCATGTTGTTGTTACTCTACAGCGCCCCAGTGCCCGTGTGGCGGCTAACATGCTACATCTTAGCCTCTGGGGAGGGAAGGCCCTGGCCAATCAGGACAGCGTTGGCATGAGGAAGCTGGCTGATTGGCTGCTGTGCCAGTCTGCTGTGGTTCTCCTGAAGGGCTGCAGTGGACCCAGTAGGAACATGGTGGAGGCGGAGCTTCAGAGGAGCTTCCTGTCTAACCTGGACCTGGAGGACCTGCGCACCTCTGTGGGCTTCCTCCTGTATGGGCTAGAGCAACGTCAGGCCTGCATACTGTCTGCATAGATAGAGATAGAGAGATCTCTCTCTCACTTATTCAGACACGTAGCTTAATAGTCACTGATGTAGATAGACTGGGAGCATAGAGTTAAAACCTGCTTTTGAGATCTATATTTGTAATATTTATGGACTTAGCCTTTACATCTAATGGCTATGAGGGAAAACTCCAATGACACTGTACTCTTCCACTGTTCTTAATCTATGACTGTCAGTGTATTCTAGCAGTTATTGTGAATTATCAAATGGTGTAATTCCTAATTAATGCCTAGTCTCCTATACCAGTGTTGTCTATTGCTGCTGAAATTGCTGACCTGCATTTCCCACAATGTGTTCTCATAAACTCAGCATCACTACAGCATCAGCAGGAGTAAAATGCAAAAGGTTTTGTGGGTGCATTGCATCATGAACTATTGAGGCTACTGTTGGAGAAAAAACCTTGGTATCTCTGTGTTTTCTGCGATTAATCTCTCCTTAGATGAGTGCTGTTTGTCAGCACCAAACAACTAAATTGGGCCAGAAGTGCGAGGTACCAATGGCTGCTGGTATTTCTGTGAAAAGACTGGATATTTTCTTTTAAAAGCTCTGATGCACTTTTTTAGAGATTTGCTAGGAAAGAACCAACACTCATGCAGTTGTTGCTAGAATGTTTGGACTGATAAAGGTGAAGGCCAGTGCAAATATTTTACAGTAAAAAGTACATAGTGTACTTGTCAGACTCTACTGTGTAGGGCGACAGTAAGTTTGACCTATTCACAGGCAACATGCAGCCCTTAAACAGCTAGTACGCCAACCAAACTGGTTGCCAGTGGGTGTCTGTGTAAGGTTGTGAGCCAAACAATCACTTATTCACCCATTCTGCACAACGTAACACAGTTATTACAATGATAATGGTAGATAGCGTGGCTCATGCAGATTATTGACCGACCTAAAGGATGTGATTTTGTTTTGTTTTTGTTCCTGTGGTTTGCACATGTTTGCACTTGCTCAGAGACGTTGTTAAGGCTTACTGGTGTTTGTTTATTGCCAGCTTATCTATAATACTTATTATATTCTGCTAAATTATAAAAGAATTATGCCAAATACATGATTTTACTAGTGACTTCACTATGATCTGTTATCAAAACTAGTCACGTTAAGCCTACAATTTTGGCATCATGCATAAATTAATATAATCATGTGGTCATTTGGGGATACAAGATAAAGAGTGTTGAAGTTTTCATACTAAAGATGGTGAGAAATATTTTGGATATATGTAGATTTTTCTGCTTTGTTTCAGAATAAAAGAGTCTGTCTGAAAAGAGCTTTGAATTGATTGTGCAAATCATTCCTCTTGTTTATTTAACCCCTTTTGTTTCTAAGCTAACACCTCTGCAAGTTGTGAATTTAAATACATTTTTCAAGTTGACAGTTGGTGACATAAACAATAATATGATTTAGTAACAATAGGGAAAGATGCTATACACAAATTTACTTGAAAAAGGGTTCCAAAATATAAACTACAAGCTTAAATATATAAAAGTTATTTAATATCGATTAGGTGTAAATATAATTGAAATTCTCCCCATAAGCTACGTAAAACACTGTGGGTGCTGTAGATATTCTGCAAAACTTGCCATGTAATGTTTTTGCTGTGCAGCTATTTCTCCAACTTATATCTTCCAATTTCCTGATCTGATGACATCTGAAGGTGTTGGTTTTAGTATTTCAAGATTATGAAGAACAAATCAGTTGCAACTAATAGTTCATTCGTCAGTATTCACAAAAAAAATTTAAGCAAAAAGAAGGTTCAATAAATAACACAGAAACAACTTAATGTTACAGGACTTTTATTTAGGACAGAGCAAAACTCACATTTTAATTAATTTTACTCTGAACATAGCCAGACTGGTGATGAACAGACAAACATTTCTGTCTGAAATGTATTTAAGAACAAATTCAATCATTTGTTTCCTGTTTAGCCTGTGCTTCATATGTCAGTTTTAATTAATATTCCTCTCCCTCCTCCTCTCCCTCACCCTCAATGGAGTCGACTCCAACCTCCTCATAATCCTTCTCCAAAGCTGCCATGTCCTCTCTGGCCTCAGAGAACTCTCCCTCCTCCATACCCTCACCCACATACCAGTGAACAAAGGCACGCTTAGCGTACATCAGATCAAACTTGTGGTCAAGCCGAGCCCAGGCCTCTGCAATAGCAGTGGTGTTACTCAGCATGCACACAGCCCTCTGGACCTTGGCCAGGTCTCCACCAGGAACTACAGTGGGAGGCTGGTAGTTGATGCCAACCTTGAAACCAGTGGGGCACCAGTCCACAAACTGGATGGAGCGCTTGGTCTTGATGGTGGCAATGGCAGCATTCACATCTTTGGGCACCACATCACCACGGTACAAGAGGCAGCAAGCCATGTACTTGCCGTGGCGAGGGTC
>LKNJ01001157.1:40858-145273 GCA_002120245.1 Maccullochella peelii
CCTGTTCAGGTTGGTGTAGCTAGGACGCTCGATATCGAGGTTCCTACGGCAGATATCGTAGATGGCCTCGTTATCCACCATGAAGGCACAGTCGGAGTGCTCCAGGGTGGTGTGGGTGGTCAGGATGGAGTTGTACGGCTCCACCACAGCGGTGGACACCTGGGGAGCTGGGTAGATGGAGAACTCCAGCTTGGACTTCTTGCCGTAGTCAACGGACAGACGTTCCATCAGCAGGGAGGTGAAACCAGAACCGGTGCCACCTCCGAAGCTGTGGAAAACCAGGAAGCCCTGAAGGCCAGTGCACTGGTCAGACTGAGGACAGAGAGGGAGAGACAGGTCATTTAATTTGACATTTTGAATAAAAATTAGGAATGAATCCATCCTAACAACAAACAAAGTTACCCACCAGTTTGCGGATCCTGTCCAGCACCAGGTCAATGATCTCTTTGCCGATGGTGTAGTGTCCACGGGCGTAGTTGTTGGCAGCATCCTCCTTGCCAGTGATCAGCTGTTCAGGGTGGAACAGCTGGCGGTAGGTCCCAGTGCGCACCTCGTCTAAGGAGACAGGTTGAATCACAAATGACTTGAGGGTTTGACTAAATGAAATCAAGAGACAACTATGATATCTATATTTAATGAGAGTTTACCGATGACAGTGGGCTCCAGGTCCACAAAAACAGCCCTGGGGACGTGCTTTCCGGCTCCAGTCTCACTGAAGAAGGTGTTGAAGGAATCATCTCCTCCTCCAATGGTCTTGTCACTGGGCATCTGTCCGTCCGGCTGGATCCCATGTTCCAGGCAGTAAAGCTCCCAGCAGGCATTGCCAATCTGGACGCCGGCCTGACCAACGTGGATGGAGATACACTCACGCTGGGGGTACAGAGAAAGAAGATTTGGATTAAAGCACTTCTGGCGAAGGAAAGAGATTTTCCTACACAACTGATGAGATAGCCTTCAAATGAACTGCAAGAGGCTACAGCTCGGCACAAACTGCTTCAAATCATCTGCGTCGTCAACTTCGAGCTTCAAGGGCTGGGACTGTTTTTTGACAAACCCCGAATCTCTCTGACAGAGGGAAAAAAAAAAAAATCTATAATCATCACGAAATGTAAATAATTTAATTCCCAACAACCCCCAACCCTTGCTGCTGGTAAGGTTACCTTTGCTTTTTGGGAACAATCTTAAATAGCCTGTATTGTCCACCCACTAGATGGCAGTGTATGCACTTATTGCATAATGCAGACTCCCCAAAGTGATCCAAAAGATATGCATGCTGCATCTTTGATACATCCCTGAAATACTTAAATACGGCATAATTTACATGATTGTTTTGTGAATATGAAAAACGTGTTATGGGAACAACGTGTGAGGTAATTTATGATTTTGTCATTTAAGCATAGTTAATTAAATAATAATTAAAGTTAGTGAGTTAAAGGATATAGGATACTTGGGGAGAAAAGCAAGATGGTCAAAACGCCTAATATTCCCTAAATGGTTCTACAAATAAACAACTGTTTCAATTCAATCTACTGTCATCAGGCTGCTGGTTTATTTTATTTGTAGCCAAACATTACAGCAGTCAAATAAAAATGTAAAAACAGAATAAAAAACTAAAGTAGCAATTAAACACTGGTGCATATATGCGTTTGAGAATTCTCAGCTGCCCTGCAGATGTAAATTTTTTCCAGAGCAATCCTCTTAATATTACTATTATAAATTACATTTCTAATAAAATGTAATGTGTGCAGTAGTCACACAATGCAGTAAAATGTAATGAAATTCGGGCAGCAGTGTTCGAGGCAGAACAGCAGGAGACACACCCTGACCTCAGCCTCAGATGGTGTGGGCGTAGGCCCCAAGCCTTGTCAACGAGAAACGCCCCTGCTTCAAATAATTCTTCCCACCTTGCATTAAAAGCTTTTATTGTTACACCAGTCTAATTTGCTGTGATAGCCTGTCCGACGCAGGTTCAGTCCATCATTTAATTTACAGGAGCCCGTGCATTGTCTGCTGCGTCACAAAACTGTGTCTATTGCGCATAGGATGACTGTAGAGAGAGAGAGAGAGAGAGAGACGGGATTATCTAGGTCAGACATGTTGTCTCTTTAAAAAACCACATTCACATTCTCATTGATGTTATGTGCCGTGGAATAGGCTTATTTAATTTTTTTTTATTGTTTCTAACATATAATAAATAGATATATTATAGGTAGCTTCGTTTTATGTTCTCATTTTGCTGATTTCTCATTTCACATAAAATGATATCTAGAACAAGGAGCACTAAATTGATGTAATATAGCCTAGATTTATATAAAAGCTACACAAAGGCCCAGAAAATCGGGCGACAAACTGGTAAATTCGTGTGAAACCAGTGGTCTGGTAATGGTATCTAAGCTGATTTAGACGAGTAATGTGGGAAGAGGATTAGTCGATTGTAGTGCAGGAATGCATTAAACTAGCCTATGTGAAAACCAACAGGAATATTAATTTTCATGATAAAATAATGTATAGTCATTATAGGCTACAAAGCGAGACAAAGGAGGGTCGCGGTGGAGAAATCTCGCAAGCACGACCCACTTTCCTCCCCATCCCTTTTAATATAGGTTAGATTTTCAGAACAATAAATCTGGTAATAAAACGCTAGAAATAACATTTAA
This sequence comes from Maccullochella peelii, assembly GCA_002120245.1. NCBI lineage: Eukaryota > Metazoa > Chordata > Actinopteri > Centrarchiformes > Percichthyidae > Maccullochella > Maccullochella peelii. The sequence goes on from LKNJ01001157.1 coordinate 43,516, forward strand.
AATTAAAATTGCACTTACCATGATGGCTTGTCGCTATTATGCAATGTAATGAGACAAGTCTGGGGAGTGTTTGTGTCGGAGGTGTGCCTGTGTCTGAAGCTGGTCTGCTGATGCGCCGCACTCTGCCTCTTGAGGAGGACAGGTGAAGTGCGCAAATTGGAAAAACCCCTCCCCAGTCTGCCGCAGTAACTTTGTCTCATCCAGAGCCACAACAACCAAGATGCCGTAGATGAGATAGGATTTTGACTTTGATCCCAAAACCTCACGTGGAGGATGCACTGATGATTTGGTCCAGGCCTGTGAAGGCTACACGTGCTACAAATGCAAAAAAGGGGGGATGTGGAGAAAGGGAATATTTACTATATGTTAACTTAACCCTACTGTCCAAATTACAGGAAGTAAACTATCCTATCTGGTTTTGCTGGGGATCTGGGACCAGGTTTTATTTTGCTGAACGTTTTTAATTGCTTTTAAATGCCATTGTGTTGGTTAAACTAAATGTTTTGCACATCCCTGCACAAAACTATAAAGCTCTCATATTGTAGGCTACATATTTTTTATAATGTGTTCACATTTTGTCCATTTTATATTTATGCTTGTTGACATGTTGTACTCGCTTTATCTTTCTTTATATTTTCTACTTACTATGTTTATTGTTATGCACCAATATACCTAGTCAAATAGTTACTAAAGTCAAATTATAAGATAGAATTTTGACTTATCGCTCATAATCTCACCATGAGTATTATTATTTTTTTTAACATGCAGACATTTTGATCCATTTTCTTTTCCTGGCAGACAAAGGGCTTCCACAGGCTGCCCCTCCCACCTGCGTCGTTACTGATTTGTGGACTCATGCTGCCTTCAGGCTCACATTACCGTGCCGTAATTTTGAAACGCACAAGCAGGGCCCGACATGAAAAGTAGCTAACAAATGTATATCTCAACTGAGGTGATGCTGCGTGGCGTTTATGTGATGATCAGAGATTATGAATTCAACACAACAACGTGCGGCCATTTCATTACGGCAGATATTAAACACTATCCTGGTGGACTTTTTGTCATTTCCCTGCTGCCAATACGACAGGTCATGTTACGAGCTTACTAGGTGACACTTGAGCTAGCAGTAGAAGTCCGTCTCACCACCACTCACACAGGTCAATATTACACCTCCTGTGTAACTCTCAGCAACTATGTTTTCAGCTTGGAGACACCTAAATATAACTCGCACTATTATTTCGCCATCTTACAGCGGGACTGCAGCGGACTTCTTCTCTCTAGGGCCACGACAAACGTTGTCTCTCTGCAGCGACAAACGAGGTCTCTGCAGAAATCCCAACAGGAAGTGCTCAGGGAAACGCTACAATGTGCCACCGAGCGCCGAGTTTGTTGCAAGGGTGTCAGGGATCCCCACCATGGCCAAGTTACCCTACCAGGAGACAGCGGACGGGCTTGATGCGGCCTTTGTCGGCGTCCCAATTGATACCGGGACCTCCAACCGACCTGGAGCAAGGTGGTGTTTTTATTTGCAGCTGCTGTTAAAAAGTGTAAAAAGTACTATTACTTACAATTTTGTAACAGTAACATCCTTTAGCACAACCACAGCTATTATTTTTCTAAGTTTGTAAAGATACATTAATAATTCAATCTTAGTCTCTACATTTTTTAAAGTTTTTTTCTTAGTCAGTTGACCATATGACAAGAATGCATATCTCTACAAGCACATCATAACCTAATGAATTATCAGTGATGGAAGAAGTATTGAGATCTTTTACTTAAGCAGCAATAATAAAATACTACACTACAATTCTAAAGTTGTTTAATCTATAACAATGCTTCATATTTTATAAACTCATCACGTTTTGTGTAAAATCTGACTATTGCTGTCAGCACTGACTAGTGTTGTAAAAAAGTGCCATAAAATGGAAATACTCAAGTACAACAAAACTGTACTTAAGTACTGTACTTTGTTAATAATAACCGCTTTGCTTCACAGCTTCACATTGAAATCACTGCAGCTTTGAAATGAAACACCATATATTCCCTCCACCACCGCAGGTTTGGTCCCAGGCAGATCAGGGTGGAATCTGCCATGCTGAGATCTTATAACAGTGGCACCAGAGCGGCACCTTATGAGTCCCTCATGGTGGCTGATATCGGGGACGTCAATGTGAATGTGTATGACCTGAAGGACACCTGCAAGCGCATCAGGGAGGCCTACAGAAAGATCCTGGCTACTGGCTGTATTCCTCTGACTATGGGTGAGAGTGACTAGAGGAAAAAGAACATGTTTACGTAATTTCTTCACTTTCTAGATAGATAGTCAAGATAGCTCAGTAAATGTTATAACAATCACAGTGAGCTCTGCAACGGCTGTATAATTATTAGCCATTTAAATAGGCTTAAAACTGCAGCTCATGTTCGATCAAAGGTCAAATGTTAAGGAGTTTGTGGTGTCTGCAGGTGGCGATCACACAATTGCATATCCAATCCTGCAAGCTGTTGCTGAGAAGTAAGTAGACCAAGCTTCATTGCCAGGGGCTGTACGTGATATATATGATCAGATATTATGTTATCATCAGTTCATGTTGCTTGGGCAGGTTTAGACATGACGTTTTCCTTGTTTCCACAGTGAACAAAATTTTAAACAGATTAAGGCTGCAACTAACGGTTCCTTTCATTATCGATTAATCTGTTAATTATTTTTTTTAGATGAATCAATTAATCAGTCTAGTGAAAAATGCCCAGGACAAGTTCTGAGAGATCAAGGTGAGATGTCTTCAGATGTCTTGTTTTGTCTGACCAACAGTCCAAAACCCAAAGATATTCAATTTAAAATGATAGGAGAGAAAAGCAGTAAATCATCAGGCAACATCTTGGACAAAGCTTAGACCAAGTTTAAATCTGAACTCTTAACATTAACTACCTCTAAACCATTTCAAACACTGTGTTCTCATTACTCAATCTACTCTGTAATAATTTCTCAGGCATGGCCCAGTGGGTCTGGTCCACGTGGATGCTCATGCTGACACCAGTGATGTGGTCTTGGGGGAGAAGATTGGACACGGGACTCCATTCAGACGTTGCGTGGAGGAGGGGCTACTGGACTGCAAGAGAGTGGTCCAGATTGGCCTGCGTGGTTCAGGCTACTCTGCAGATTCATATGAATGGAGTCGGGCACAGGTACCTTTGCTGCTAGAATACTGGAGGTCTTGTAGATAATGTAAGGTAATGCCTCTGACAAAAGGCAAGCAATGAATGCTTGAATTATTATTATTTTTTTTTTAGACCTGAAAATAAGTTTCAGATGCCAGAAATCTCAGCACTTGATCAACAACGCCAATAACAGATATTATTGTAAGGTCATTTTGTGCTGTTGCAATGTTGCATATCGTCTCTCTTAAACAAAAAAGAATGATTGCCTTTGAACAAACAACCCTAATTTGTATAATGGGCAGGGTTTCCGTGTGGTACAAGTGGAAGAGTGCTGGTTCAGATCTCTCGCTCCTCTGATGGCTGAGGTCAGGGCTCAGATGGGCAGCGGTCCAGTTTACCTCAGTTTCGACATTGATGCTCTTGACCCGGGCTTTGCCCCTGGAACAGGCACACCAGAGATAGCAGGGCTTACTCCCATACAGGTAAACATGGTGAAACAGACTTTAATCCTTCGAAACTATCTTCTATGTCTTTAATCTGATGACAACCATGAATTTACTCCACTTGTTCCACATAATTACTGTAACTCCAATGTACATACAGGAGGGTTTTTTTCACATAAGTGAATTTTCTGTACTTATGTATCTTCTGTATGAATACTAATATATTTTTGTTATCTTGGTTGGATTTAGGGAGTTGAGATTATTCGGGGCTGCCGTGGCCTAAACCTTGTTGGATGTGATCTAGTGGAGGTATCTCCACCTTATGACACCACAGGTACTTTTCACATTTTATTTTTCATCAAATTGCAATGTTTCTTGGGTTTTACCAACATTATTTATATTTTTATTTCACTATTTTTTCTCAACAGGGAACACTGCACTGACTGGTGCCAACCTCCTTTTTGAAATGTTGTGCGTCCTCCCAAAAATGAAATACTACTGATCAGTACAGACCACACAGAACAGAACAGGTAGTTTCCTGCTGAATAAACCAGTAAGAAAGGCAAATTCAAATGTTTTAATAAATAAACATTGCATTTTATTACAAGCATCCAGATGATAAAAGCACTATTGAAGACCAGTTGAAACACTGACAGTAGCAGATGTCATTTGCACCAACTTGTAAAATAAGTACAGAATTTGATAAATCCATGTAATATATTCACTTTATCTTTTGATTATGTGCACTATTTATATCTAACAATACCAACATAATTATATTAATGAGATTTTTACAGTTTTATGTTTACAAAAAATAAATAAACCGAGCACACACTGAGTTTGACTTCACTTTCATGTTTGTCATGTCACATAATTCTAGAGCACATCAATATGATAATGCATCAGTCAATCGTGGCCACTTGGAAAACATTCAGAACGTGAAATTAACCTGTTTGTTGTTATGTTTGCAACATTTCTGAAATCCCTATTTATAGATACACGACAGAATTGGCATCTGTAGTGTAGCCTACTAGCGACATGTACTGTACGTGTGCTAGTCACTGTGCAAGGTCCTTGTCCTGCACAATGACAATGTCACAAGTGGTTACTGTTGCTGTTGGTACTCTCAGGCAAATCTCAAAATTCCCTTGGTATTGGTAGAGGCAGACAAAAAGGTAAGATTTGTGCTTTATCAGAAGTGTTTTCAAACGTTATTTTTCGGTTTAACGTGAGAAAAGACTTAAATGATTAAGACTATCTGGTTGGTTTGGCCGCTTCCCTGCGGACATGACAGTCATTCCACAATATAACGTTAGCCTTAATGGTGAAGACAACCAGTTAGCTAAATATGGTGAAAACGGCAAATAGCTACTAGCGTTAGCTAATTATACGGCTAGACAAGCTAGCTCACTAATGCAACAACAGCCACGTACCTGCCCCACATGGCACGGTGAAAGTTTTGAGGTTTTTCAGCACGTGAAAAGACAGCGAATTGAGTTCAGCAGCCTGCTTTATTTGTGTGTGTTTGGTTTAATGTTCGTCGCCCCGCGATTCTTAGTGTGAACATAATGTGGTAAGCTAGCTGAGTGGCAGCGGCGCGCAGTAACATAAATCAAACGTACCCTGTTTTTTTTTTCACCCCGTGCGCTCTTAAGTGGACCAATCACAGCAGCCGGCGATGTAAACAAGGAAGTGGCTAATTCAGCCGTGCACAGATACAAGAAATGACATGAAAACCTTTAATATTTGTACAGGAACAAGGTATTATTTCACTTTCACAAATGAGTGGAATCATTGCGTACATTTTATTTATTTAATTACTTAAATTAAATGTTATGACAGTTCCTCCGTCTACCTACTCAGTTTGTAATGAATGGAGATAAATTACAACCAAATCAATCTCGCGAGAGGCTTGGACCCATCAAACCTCTAAGGTAGTTCTCTTGAAAAAGCTGGTACGACTTTTCACCCAAGACATGATCGATGATAAAGGTAGGACAGCTGTGCAATTTACGGCATTGTGGTTCATCTTAATTCTCTTTTGTTTGTGGGATGGTTATGAACGCTCAGAGCGCTACACACCTGTTACCGTATCTCCTATCAGTACTTTAGTATATTATGAGTATTAATATCATAGGTGTCTTTAAAGCTAGTCTTTGTGTAGGCCTACAGTGTATGGTTAGCCCTAATTAAATAAATAATCTTTTTTTTTCAAAGAAAACTTAACCAAAATATCAAAATGCTGACATTTTATTATAATCAACAACACCAAAAGGCAGTGAAAAGATTGAATCCATTGACCCTTTAAAAAATAATAATTTAAATAAGCCTTTAAATTGTGTATATGTCATAGAATCATTTTAAAACCATTCAATGATTTTGTTTGTAATTTGGCCTGCAGAGACCAGCATACAAACTGCAGGCAAATGCTTGTAATATTTTGTTTAAAAAGTACTTTGGGACCTTGTTTTTTTTTATTCAAACAACAATCCCAAACTAATCAATGTGATCTTTGTTTCTTTAATATCCTCTCCAATAAGCAATACTGTTACCCAGTACTACTTCCATTCCAGGTGAACTAGGTATGCATTTGATTTACATTTTGGTAACATTCTTGTTAGTTTCTTGATATTTAACATATTGATGCTTTTGTCACAACACCTGAGAGAGAGTACATAAGACCAAAGGCAGAACACAACAGGAGACTATTAAGGTAAGCACCATTTATTTTTTATGCACTTACAACAAACAGAAACACAAAGCAAATTACCAGATCTGTATTGCAGCATGAGAATACATCGTTGGTATCTTTTAATTCAACTTTGTTTCATCTTAAATTATGCATTTCTTTTTCTTTGTATTTATGTATCAGGACTGTAAAATGGCTGGAGCAGTATCCTCATCATAAACAACCTGGCAAGCTGGAGTGAAGATTCAAAGCACTCAACTTTATTGTGGAAGTCAAGACAAACTTGAAACAAAGAGTAAGAATAATTTCTATCTCCTAACTAGCTAAATCACATCTAAAACTTTGAGCTCATGTTTGTGAAGCAAATTTTTATCTCCACGGGGGTAAGACGGGTCCTGTATTTTATTTTTTTTTCCCATAGAGCAATCTACAATGATTGCAATAAAACTAGCCATTCACAATAAAACTTGTTGCAACACCTGGATCGTTCCAAAGTCTATGTCCTCATGGTTATCTCGGCTTGAGCTTGGAGACTGTAAATTTATAAGGAAAAGTCTGCATTACAAAGTGGGGTCAGGTAGTTTGAAAGACATGGGCAGGGAAGGTCAAACAAAACACACTATTAAGCTGCATGATGGGAAGTGTTAAGATCTAGTATTTTCGGGCTTGACACAAAGGGACACGCACGCCCCCAGTGACATTCTGGTGTCAATTTTATGCATGCACTGAATTCATGCATCTGTGTTTATTTTGGTTAATGATAGCGCAGTCTTTCGGATTCAAGTCACAGCTAAAGATAGACTTGACGTGCTATGCATGTCTTCCTAATGCCTCTTTGACCATGTGACAAACACAGGCCACCTGTCTTGGAGAGACACCCTGTCAGGCTCCTGATACGTCAAGACACTGGACTGTATCCTTCAGGAAAATGCTCTCTCTTTTCCCATTATACCAGAAAAATTAGCTGGAGCCCTGTTGAATTGGTTCAGCTTAGTCTTGGTGTCAGACACATAGTAGCAAGTATGTAAGTAGTATTTTCAAGAGTAGATAATCAACAAAACTTTGTACTCTGCTAAGGATTTAAAAGACATATCCTTTGCTGACTCTTATTTCAAGTATCTTTAATAAACTGCTCTTAATAACAAAATGCAATTTGTGGCGTTATTTGGTAAAAATGAGGGTGGAGGCAAGGAAAGATATGACCCATATCTGAGAGTTTAATAAAAGGAAGAGGGGGGAAAAAAACCTTCTGTGTATAACTTAATGTGTATGAGAGTCCAAGGGCGTTGACCCCCACTGAGAGCGGAAGCATTTCATATTCTTTGGCTCTCGCTCATTGTCACAGCTGTTTTCTACTGCAGCTCCAGTTGGCAACACACACTGTGTGTCTCTAATGTAATACACAGAGCTGGCCAGTGCTAGAATGAGTCATCTGACATCTTCACCACCATAGCTCATGGCTGAATCTAATAATGTGTACAGAAGAGTGCAAGTCAGAGTCAATCAGATTTGGATTGTGCTACTAGACTCTAAACTCCAAACACCAATAGATGGTCTGTGTGAGTCACAGAGGCCTTGTCTTGGTCAGTGTTGGCAACACAGGAGTCAAGGATGCCACAGTATCCTTAACATTTCTTTGAAGGGTACATTGGTTTTGGGGCCTGTAATAATGGGTTGAGGCAGTTTTGACTAAACATGTTTGACACAATTTTTCCAGTACTTTTCTGCTGACGGGAGTCAAGGGAGAAGTCCCTAAATCACACCACTGTGGTCAGTGAGCTGCTTCTAATATGCATTCCCACTCAAAGACCAGAAAAGATCTCTCTGTGGTATTCAAGGGTCTAAAGTCTAAGTCTTCTGCTCTGAGGCCCGCAGTTGACTTGTGATTCAGCCTCTGGAATAAAGCATGTGGTTTATATATGGTGCTCTTGAATATTGAATAAACAAAAGTGAAATAATAAATATTGCAAATGTTGATTATTTATTTGTCCTACAGCAGTGATTCCCAACCTTTTTGGCTTGTGACCCCTTTCATTAAAACTTGCAATCCCTTGTCACCCCTTGCATGTTGTCTACCAGTTGTGACCAGCTCAACATAAAAATCTCAATTTCCTAAAGTGCTCTTTGAGACATAAAATGATTCAGTAATTCACAAGAAAAAAGTAGAAGGAAGTCTGAAAAAAATAAGGAGAGCTTTTTTTTTCTCTCTCTCATTAATCACCTTGTGACCCCCAAGATTTATCTTGCGAACCCTTGCAGAGGTCCCGACCCCCAGGTTGGGAACCACTGCCATATTGTGGGCCTGTGGGGTATCCGTCTGTTCTCCCAAGGTCCTATGGCTTTTCCTCGTAGTGTCTTGGCAGAGTCTGAATTTTACACATGCCTCCCTCAAAAACCCTCATCCAATGTGATTTTGTGACATCACAACTTTGGTAGCCAATCATGTTTCAGTATGCATCATAAACAAGTGTGATGTGAAAACTTGAAACTTCCAGTGCACATACACGGAAAATGTACTTTTCTGTGAAGTAGAAGACATCTTGTGTGTAGTAGTAGTTTGAATATTCATAGATTCTGGATTTTTCAATGAGGGACAAGGAGTAGATGTCATTTTTAGCGTTTTTAACTTGGTAATTGATCTGTATTTTTTTTTGTGTGGGGGAAAAAACACAGACATTATTATTCAAAGCAGAGCACTTTTATTTGTCTTAAAACATGTTGGCAGGGGACTTTTTTAATTTTCATGACACCGCTTTTGTAATCAAATTAGATTGTAAAAATACAAATCTCACAAGTGCTACATTCAGAACATACCAACCAATGTGATAAGCCCATTCTGTTCATCTCCCTTTTAGCCTATTTTGGTGAGCAAATGAAAGCAGCTCCTTGCAATTTCTATTCAGGGTTCAGCATTTTAATTGGCAACAGCTGTTCTCTCACATCTCTGAGTGTTACAGTGTGCTTTTTACACTGGTTACATGAATGGACACAAACATACAGTCATCCACACAGCTCCTGACTTCAGCCCTGACAAGTGGTTTACCACATATTTCTGTGTGTGGCTTATATTTAGGACATGTCTCTGATGGGACAGCAACACAGGACAGTTAATTGTGTTTCCATTTTTACTTGATGCTTGAGTTAGTCCTTTGTATCCAGGCATGGAGAAGTAATTTTAGTCTTCGGTGTAATTCCCCTTCTAACTCCAGTAGAGGGCACTTAATGCTCATGTATACTGAGTTTAGCTGGAGAGCTCTCTCTTAATGAAGTCTGCAACAGCAGTTCCATTTTTTTTTAACCAAAATAAGGAATCCCAGTCTTTTAATGACCAGGGGCTTTCCATAAAGACATTTAATTGCCTAATGTATTAAGCAAAACATTCAGTTGAGTGGAACTACGTCTCAGGAATGCCAGTAAGGACTTTGAAGAATATGTGTCTTGAGGGCATGAAAAGTACACTACAGGCGTGGAGCAGTTATTTTGCCCAATCAAAGAAAAATGACAAATCTCTGAGAATTAGGTCTAGTCTTCTTTAGACATAGACATCTTTATGGATGCTTTTAACTACTTTATATACTGTTTAATGCATCCCATTTTATAAACGTATCACATATCGCATGTAAAATCTTGATCTGCAAGGTAAGCAGTAGGCTAACTATAACTCTTTGAAATGTGGTGGAGTAGAAGTATAAAGTAGCAGTAGAAAATGGAAATACTCGAATAAAGTACAAGTGCCTCACAATTTTACTTAAGTAAAGTACTTGAGTAAATGTAATTAAGTTACTTCCCACCACTGCAACACCTTGAAAACATTGAGAATGTTGCTGCTAATACTTCTGTACTTTTATTCTGAAATTATGAATGCAGGACTTGGGAGTATTTTATTAAAATATCTCAATGCTTCCACCGCTGCCATAAACTCTAATACAGACAGACTTTACGTCCGTGTTTGGATATGATATGAATACTAGAGTCGGCAGCACATGTGAGGAGTGTGTGGTCATGTAAAGAGCCAACGTGGGTCTACTAAGTGGCGTCTCCACATACTGGGATTAGCCGTCTTCTCTTGCAGCACTCCCTGAACTCCATTCCGCCTTTTACTTTTTCTGCAGCTCTCTCTCTCTCTCTCTCTGTCTCTCTCTCTCTCTCTCCCTCTCCCAGCACAGGACTTCCCTGTGACTTTGGAAGACTGCATTTGGCCCACAACAATTCCCAAGTTTCGGGAGTGCGCGCACAGAAGAAGACTTTGGAGTCTCTCCGAGTTGATATTTTACGTTCCCACCAACACACGCACACACACACAAAAGAAAACAAGCGCGAAAAAGGATCCGTTTTACCTGTTGATGAAGTCCCACCGGGTGCGGGACGCAGAGGAGCAGTCGGATTTCTTCACAGAGAAGAAAAGTCTGAAAGAGGTGCAGGCATCACACCGTTCCAGCTGCCAGGAGGATTGAAGGACCTCGTTTTTTCCTTTACCCCAGCAGTTGCAGCCTGTGCTGGGTTGGTGGAAAATGGGCACTCCGACCACTTCGATCTGTGGACTTATCCTCTCTTTGATACTCGCATGCCAGCTGGTTACTGTAAGTGAGCTCAAACTTTCTCTTCTTTGCTCTTTCTTTTCACTTCAAAACTCTCCGCTGTTCGAATTTTTATGTTTCACTCACCCACAAAACGGACCTGTAAAACCTTTTATTCCCCCAGAGGTCAAGTCAAAGTTACAAATCACTGCTTTTATGTCCTATTAAAGGCAAAAAAAAAAGGAGTCATGTGTTGATGTTGCTATTTATGTTCAGTAAATAATGTGGTCTGCTGGTGCAGGGCTGCAAGTGGGCTGTATAACAGATTCCAGTCCACACTGTCATATCAGCATGTACTGTAAAGATGCTTTTAAAAGTAATATGACAAACTAGAACCTACTGTTGAGTGAAGCTGGGCTAAGTTTGTCCATAGAAACAAGCTATTCATAGTCTCCCTGGAGTCCTCAACTCCTAAACCTTCTCAAACTTAGTCGGCCTACACTTTGCATTGCCTGCACTGCTTTGTTGTTATTAAATATCTGTGAGTTGACTTTATTTCATGACATTGTGAGCAAAACATATATGAAAACGTGCATTTATTACCAGTATGTCTTGTTAGTCCTTTGTGTCCTCACACATTTAGACCGACTCCTTTTTGTGTGGACTTTATTAATGAATCAGTCCTGGAAGTCCTTCAGAATAAAAGTTGGGGTTGATTTGCAAAAAAAAAGGGCTTTAGGTTGTTATAAAAAACAAAAACAAGAAAAAACACTGAATCCACTGGTCCGGTGCTATTCTCCTCCAGCCAAGATCTACTGGTGTTGGGAGAGTGTACCATATTGGGAACTTCTTACTAAGTTCCATCCTCTGGTTTTATTCATTCAGCTTTAACTGTTATGCAGTATACTGTAGGACTGCAACTAACAATTATTTTCATTATCGATGAATCATTTAGTCTATAAAATGTCCAACACAAGTTCTCAGGGCGCAAGATTCTGTCTGCAAATTGCTCGTTTTGTCCAACCAATAGCCCAAAACCTGAATATATTTAATTTACAATGATATCAAACTGAGAAAAGCAGCAAATCCTCACATTTGAGAAGCTGGAAGCCGATAATGTTTGGCATTTTTGCTTGATAAATAACATACAACTGACGATTGTTGCCGATTAACTTCCTGTTGATCAACTAGTCCATTAATTGTGTCAGCTCTAGTATTCTGCCCTTGCACTGTTGGGTATTTGTTCTAGCGTAATTAATGATATTTTTTACTCTGCTATATCTGTGGTATGAATCATATAGAGGATGGGCATTGCCTTGCTGCTGAGAATAGACTCCCCCCACCCTCTAGAAATCCCGTCTGGTTTCTCACCTTAATGCCCTCCAATAAACAGAGCTGTCATGGTTGAGATATCTGTGACTCCTCTGTGTTGATTTGATCTGAAGCAAAGCCTTTTTGAATGATGGGACGTGGTTGCAGTGGTCAGCGGTCATAAATCTTTCACCTGCTGGATATACAGTATATGAGCTGTAATATTCCGGACGTTTGAAAAGCTATAGTGTTGATGACTTCAAGGTATATTTACCATCCGACGGTGACATGCTATCGAGCGCCGAGCCTTTCCTGTGGATGACATGATCTATTGCGTCGGTTCACAAAGTTGAGACAAAAGTTGCACTACCTGCATCCTCAAAGTCAACACAAGTTATGTATCTTCAATATCATCAATCCACCATTCCCCAGAGGGCTACCATCATCTGTTAAGGTAATAAGAGATGGCCTTCTACACTTTAACCACAGCCTTTTGTCTGCTAGGCCAACAGTACCAACATAATTGAATTATCTGGAACCACAAGCATCTGTTTCTTGCATTATGACTTTGAACTACAACAGGCGGACTGTCTCTTGATTCAATTAAGCACACATACTGGTGTTACTATGGGCCCTCCTTTCTCCCTGCTGGAATGTCAGGGTCATGCGCATCAACTCAAACAATCAAAGTCAATAAAAACTCTCAGTGGGTAAGAGCTCTCCATCACAAATGAGTCCCCCATATCTTGCTATGAACCACCAGCAGTACTAGTGTGAGAAATGATCCGAGTCAAGTATTTCTACAGCTTAATATTCAATACAAAAAGTAAAGATGGCTGCACCCAAATCTGTTCTGACTGTTTTACGTGAAAATGGATTGATAAGGCCAATGGTCTGGCCACTTTGTTTTCTGATGTATGATATTAGACCAACTGTAAGCACCACTGCTGAAGTCATAAGTGTCCCTTGACTTCATAGGGGGCTTGGACTGGGGTTGGGGGATGGGAAGCCTGGATTCCTATGGCTATAAAGTCTGCAGAGGAGCGTGTGCCATTGGCGTAAATTGTTCTCCTTCTGCAACTCAACCCCGTCATTTGCTGCTAAATGGTATGCAGCAACAGTTTGATCTGATGATTTATTTAGTCTATGCTGGGCAATGTATTGAATGGGCGAGGTGGTTGGTCTCTCTGTGTGGCGCTTTGTTGTTTTAGATCCGGCTACCTGGTGTTTAATTCCCATTCAGAGTCGATGAGGATTCTATGGAGTTGCAAAGCACAGCAGTGCAAACACCAACTCCACTCCACAGTTTGAACAGTAGGGAAGGTTTGCCCCCACCAAACCCATTCACATAATTGCTTGAGGACTGGGTTCAGTAAACATTGCATTGTTGATTTATAGCCCCAGGAGAAAGGCCATCTTGGCTGATGGGACAATGCTGCACTGAAGTGGCTCGCCCCTTCCTCAAGCACATTGGCACATATGGAGTTCAGGCCGGGAGGCTGACATTTGTTGACTCTGCAGTGAGGTGTGACTTGGGCGGGTATAGAGGTCAGAGAGGTGAGGACTCTGAGCCTGACTTGCCTCTCAGTTCAGCTGGGGTTCCTCGTGATATATTCTCAGCCAAGAGTAGCTCCCACTGCACAGTTTCCTAAACTTTTCACTTTTAATTTAAGTTGCACGTGTCATGCTGCTCTTTTTGAGGCATCTCACCATTTGACTTCAGATATTAAATGTTTTGTGTGTCTTTGTGCAATGCAGATGTTCCAAAAAGTTCTGTACTCCAAGAAAAGCATTTGTTCATTTTCTTAGTGTTTTTATGTGGGTATTCATCTACTGTTAGGCTGAAAATATTCCTTTTTAGTTTGTGCTTCTTTGCCCCCCTACAGAGAAGTGAGCCTAAGGTCGGTTTTGATTCAGCCTGTAGCTCGGTATAGGTAGGAGAGGCACATCCTCCTGTTCCTGTCTTAAAGGAGCATAGCCTAGTTTTAATGATGCTGTAGAGTTTAATTTTTTACTACATTCTAGGCAGCCATTGGTGTCCATTCATCTAAAGATCCATAGTCTCACTCCCAAGCCTGAATTCAATGCTCATTTTCTTTTCTTCTTTGTCTTATTGTATTTGCAGTTTGCAGCCAGTGCCAGTTTGTATTAGTGTATCATTAAAATATAATCAATGCAGGCATTTTATTTAAAGAGCCATATTTTCTCTTAACCCCAGAGATCCATGTGATACGTGTGCTGTGATGCAAATTAGGAATTTAGATCGCGGAGATGCATCAAAGCCTAAAGTATATTGATAATATTGGGGTTTTTCACCATACCCTCGCCTGGGACACACCCTCACACGAACTAATGTCTTCTTAAGATACACTGCGCTCTGTGGCTGCAGCAGCGCTGCACTTTCATGCCCCAGCGTCGCGTCCGTGTGGGACAGAAGAGCCGACTCCAAACACAGCTGCACCTCAGCTGGTACAGCAGCAACGCTGTGCATGTGCTGACATGAGCACGCATACTCTTGAGTACCAACCGCCTGTTGTAACTAGAGTCCCACTCTAGAGACACCTCTTCACACCTTTACATTGTCTGAAGCATATGTCTGTGGATGGCTTTAGTTTCAAACCACTGTTTAACAGTATTACTTTTGAGGTAATACATTTTAAGCTATCAAGCCTCTCTGATTACCACACCTGTCTTTTATTTTCACTTTGATAACACTGACAGTGCATCCAACACACCTCCAAACATGGAATAGGATGAAATATTTTCGTTCTTTTATCTTCAACATTTGTTAAAAAATACTGTAAGATCAGTGTGGTGTAGAAGCACTAGTGATCAAAGTGGTCATCCTTTAACCAAACAGGCCCAGCTTGGGCCAAAATATCTGACTTAATGAAGTGCCTGTGAACAAGACACTCAATTACTACCAATTTCTGGATTTTGCTCTATAGTGGACCCTGTAATCTGACCTCTGTGCAGTGCAGCAAGTACTCCTGGCAAGAGTCATTAAAATAGCATGTTCACTGTCCACGTTGTATTTGTAATTGTTCATATTCAGAGGTTGAAAAAGATATTGATGGCAGACAAACTGTTAAACAAATGCTGACATTTCTTAAAGTATATATTGCTCTTAATTTCTGTGTTATGGAGCAATAGGTGCAATAAACTCAACAGAGTTCATGGTGAGGACACAAGACACCACAAGCAATAAAAAACAGCTAATCGCCAGAAAGTATTTGTGGTAGCAAATCACAAATGTCAGATTCTCTTCCTCACCATGTTCAGTCAGTGCTTGTATGAGAAGTATTCAAATAATATATAATATGATATTTTTCTGAAAATGAGAAAAAGAGACTTATTAGTTCAGGTTGGAAAATGTTAATACCAAGTGTTTTTTCTTCCTTTCCTTTGGAATTCACTCATTTTCACTAAATCAGAGGTGAACTTTCATTTGATGTACTTTAATGCCAATGGTAACTCTGCTCCTCTGGAAATAGTGAGCTTTAAATCTAACACGAGTTGCTCAGCTTGATAAGAAGAACAAAAGACTGTAATAGACTGGTACAGACTCTGACTGTCTTCCCCATCTTAAACACCCTTCTTCAATCTTTTCGCATTGTATTACCGGGCTTTTTCCCAGGTTGTACCCCAGCTCGCACTCATTAGAGATTCATTGAAATGCTAAGTTAACTGTATTGCACTTTCTCTTTGAAGGTGCTCTATAGTTGTCTGTGCCCTATTGAATCTGCCATTGTCTTTGCTAGTGGCATTGATGTGAAGTCACCTGGGCATTCTGCTCTTTGCTGAAGGGAGCTGCTGCATTGTCTTGTATGGTCCCTCCCAACTTATACAGCTACTCTGATGGGGGTTTCTGCCCTTTTCACCAAAGATGTTTTGTGTGTGTTGGGAACAGAGTAGATTTTTTCCAGTGTAGGCTACTTACGTTCGCTAAAGGAATGCTATCATTCTTTTTTTCTCAATTGTCTTTTAAAACCAGGTTTGACCCTGACATCCCGTGAAGTATTTATAAAAAATCCCACCCTGGTGTCTTATCAGAGCTGATGATTTCTCACTCCCTTGGACTAGTAGTGCCCTGCCTCCACTTCCTCTTACTGTACCACAAGTCTTTACCTGTGAAACAGAAAGGCTTCCATCTTTGCAAGATTTTATTGCAACCTTAAGAAGATGCAAATTCACCTAAGCTGTTGTTAAACCCTTAATGTTCGCAGAGGGGGATCGGCAAGTGGAATTTTGCAGGCTTCAGGGTGTAATGGCTCAGTGAAAAGTAAATACAGGGAAAACACTGGCTTCCCCTTTCTGCTCACTTATATTTAATTCAGGAGCTTGTTCGTAGGCAGTAATACAAGTCTGCTGCTCTTCAGGAGCCTAATTAGATGACTTCACAAACTAAAGGTTTTGTGTGCTTTAAACACTAGAGCTGACTATTCTTTTTTTGATATGAGCTACAGCAAATCTGAAGACTGAATAGATTTTTTACTTTGTAGTTCTTGTAGTAGTTCTTGCCTAAGATAATAATAATAATACGCATTTAAAATCTTTTCCACATATTCTGGCATTAGACCAAAACATGTGTTTCTTCTCTGTATGGGATCTGGGGATGTTTACACTCCAGCAACTGCAGCTAAAGTCTGTGTTTGCCAAACTCATCTCTCTAAAGGCCCTCTGTCTTGTATTCTCAAAATTGAAAACATTGATTGAAAATACAAACAAGTATGTCAGCTAAGCAGTCAAGCGGTTGTTTAAGAAGGATTATACATTTTCTGTATCATACTTACAGGACTAACTAGCTCTACACTGCAATACAAGAACAATGCTGTTTTTTTATTTCAATTTCTTTGACGTAACTTTTTGTCTGGGAACTGTTAGCTTTTGCCTCAGTCTTGTAGCACAATATCATGTATGTAGCCACCACGTGCATATTAGGATTCTTGTTTTAAAACTAGTCAGCTGGAGACGACATTTTCAACTGATTCATTGCGCTAACGTTAGCTTAATTATTTAGCTAGCTACATCTGGTAAAATCTGCCCGTGACAGTTGTCATTTCAGCTAGCAAATTGGACTGTAAACTGCATGTGTGCTGTGTGAGAACGGAAAGCTTGACAGTCATAGCAACAGTAACTAAGGGCCCGCCTTAGTTACTGTTGCTATGACTGTCAAGCTTCGTGAATGTGAATTTGGGGTATGAAGAGCTCTTGATACCTTTTGCCCCAATACCGTTACAGTAATAGCAAATAACATTGCAACAGGAAAACGGCGGCAAACTTCATGTCAGCCTTTGAAGCCACTGTTAAAATATGTGCCATATTGCTTCAGGTTTATGGAAGAGTTCAGTTCTCAGGTGCTGCGCCTTCGCTGTGTCCCTCACTGAGGCTGCAGAGGCCCTCAGGAGAGACAGGAGGAGAGCTGCACCTGCCTGGTCTGTGTTATCATGTCAGCTGCGGTCCCAGGAGACATAACTCTTTTACTTTGTTATACACACATCCACACACACGTTCACACACTTCCGCACTTCGTGTTCTCACAGGAATTCTCTTGTTTGCCGTTTTCACCCTCTGTCCTTTCCTCTTTCTGCTCACTCCTGCTAGTAGCTTTTTACTGTTCAAGTGATTGGCTCCATGTTGAGATATCTTTAGAGCTGAAAATCAAATGAGGTTGCCAGCAGTCCATTGTTTTGGTGCAGTGGCTTGTGATGGTCTAAAACGTTTGTCCCTTGCTGAGTCACCATCCTGTTGGGCAAACCTGGAATTATCTACAGGACAAGAGGACCCCACTTCCCCTGAAGCAAAGTTTATTCAGGCTTTCCTGTGTGTAGTTCAGATGTCCTGCTCTATATATGCTGAAAGAAATAACCCAGTGTAGTTTTTCCAACCCCCATACCCATATATTTGAAAATCCCAGTAATCTGTAGTCATTCTAGTTTTTCTGCATTCATATCTCAACAAGCATTTAAACATGTTTAAACAGTCTTTCTTTCATGCAATACAGATATAGATGCATTTATCACAGGTTTTTATTTCTTGCACAGTGAGATTTCATTTCATTTTTCATTTTCATTTGGAGTGTCTGACAGCTGGTCACAGAGTGTAGTTGTAAAGCTGTACAGAAGTTTTCATAACTTGGCAAGTAACCCACTGGAACTAAGGATTAATGAATTCCCCTGGACCTAATTATGCCAGAGTACAAGCCCTTGTTTTTATTTTCCTCTCTGAGCTAGAATGTGATATTTGAATTTCCATCACAGTGTGTGTCAACTGAACAGAAGTGCTTGGTTGGAGACATTTTCCATTCAGGTTTGCTGCTTTTGAAGATGCGTGTTCCAGGCCATGAGCCAAACTGTGTTGTAATGGAAAAGGTCTTTGATTCACACACACACACATACAGGGACTCACATACTGTATTTTTAATGACAAGTAAATATTACTCACAACAATTCACAGACTTTGATCTGATCTCATGCTCTGTATAAATGAAACAGAAAACTTGTATCCTGTGACTGCATCAGAAGTAACACAATATCACATCCTAATTGCTTATAATAATAAAAAAAAAATTATATAATATAACGTTTAATATTAAAATAAATGTAGGGTTTTTGTAATTTTGGAGACAATGGGTCCGTGATTTCAAACAATGGCAGACAAAAGTAGGCTTCTCATTTCTAGTTGGCGACCAATGAATTTGCCAGCTGAAATTACAAGTGCCGCAGATTTTATCAGCTCTAGCTTTCCAGCTGACTTGTTTTAAAATGAGAACCATGTGAAAGGGGTCTAAATATGCATTTGATGGCTACACACAGGATATTGTGCTAAAAGACTGAGGCTAAAGCTGCATGTCCAAGGCAAAAATCAGCATCCTCAGCAGTTGATGATCCATGGAAATGAAGGAGCAGCATTTTTGTAATGCAGTGTGGTTAGTTAGTCCTAGTGTAAGTTTGATAAGTAAAATGAAAGATCACACTTTATTTTTTATTTTTTTATGTTCTAACACAACCCATGGCCACTTAGCTTATATACTTGTTCGTAACGTTAGCTTACAGAACCGGCATCCACACAGTGGGGAAACGACATAGATGATACATTAGAGCAGACAAATGTTGTTTAATCCATTTCTTACACGTTTGCTCTTGTGTTTGTTTTTTGAAAGCCTAAAAAAAAGACACCATCCTCCAAACTCTATATACGTAGTACTGCTCTTACTACAGCCCCATGCACACAGCCTCCTCATGTGGAGAAATCCAAAGCTTGCCATATTGCATTGCATTTGCTAAGCTGTGATTGGACCATTTACTACATGGGGAAGCAAACTATCAATTGTGCTAGTTTAGTTTCCCTAGCTACGTCACTGATCCTTTGTACTTTTTTTCAAACAGCTGGATGTGTCCTGCAGCTGATATGGTCTTCATGACGGTCTCACTACCAAGAGATGCGTGGTTTTTGTGAAACAGGGTGGGAGGTGGAATAGCGGTACAATAGACAGTAACTTCTATGTAAGAACTTGTAGGAATGAAAACCAAGCCATTGATAAGAATGGAATGTGGACCCTGTTGGTGTTTGAGTGTTTCACTAGATTAAAATTACAGCTCCTTGTATGCTGCTAGAAACCATCACCATTGAGCCTTTTGATCATTTTCAAACACACTTCTCTTGAAGCTGATCCAGATCACCGCCAGGGAGAAGCTGAGTGATGGATTTCAGATTTTTATCTTTGTTCATGTAGAGTATTGGCAACTAAACACAAAGACTCCTTAACCACCACGCTGACTAAAGTAGCCATCATGTGCCCAGAGGCTTGACAGTATGCAAGTCTACCCAGTACCTGGCAGGCCTATTGGAGCTTAAGGTTGGCCTTGTAAAACAGTTGGTAAGGCAAAGGGAATTTCTGTGGTTTTAGACTAAAGTGGCTGTATATAATTTTCTCTCCACCCAAACCATCTGTTGATCCCATGGAATGGGGAGTCATCTAAATTCTCAGCTTAAAGGCTTGTTTATATACTTTTGAAAGGTGTAGTTTACTGTTTGATCAGAGATAGAATAGAAAGAGACCCCAATGGATGAGGAGATCTATTGGGGAACCAACCGAAAGTTCATCACTGCGTATGTGGGTATTTCTAACATAGCACAATTTCACTTTTGTGGAAGCATGAGTCAGCCTGTGTTCTCAGTTGAAACGTACAGTTTACAGTAAGTAGCTGGTGACCACCAACAATGTCTTTACAACACCACATCACTCAAGACCGAGTTATGGGAACGGCAGCTGTTGAGCATTGCGTATTTTATTTTTTTAAATCAATGCACAGCTGGGATAATGGTTAGTCTACATTTTGACACTCTTAAGTGCATTTCAAATTTATTTCCTTGATCTCTTTTTCTAACCTTGTCAGGTACACATATGGGATTTGCTAATCTAAATTACAGATCTTGTCTGACCTTGGATGTTCTTCTGTAATCATCAGAGACAGTGAAGGCCTCACTTTTCTGTTCGTCTTCATGCAGGCAGCACCTCCAGCCAAGTCAGGCAATTATTGCTTTAAAAGGGGTAATTAAATGGTCCTTCCCCTGAACTGAGGGCCTGTGTGATTTATGTGGACTGTGAGCACATAGAGGAGGCTCTTTCAGCGGTGCCAGGATGAAGAGGCCCTGTCTTCCCTACCAGGCTCCACCTGCTGAGGCTCTATTATGACCCTGTCATGGGTACAAGGGGTGTAGATGGGGGCACCAGGGCTAAAATTTGGCACAAACACTAGACTGCAGACTGCAGTCAGATTCTCTGGCACAGGCATCAGTCTTGCCTTTTGGGCACATGGTTAACTTCAGTCTGTTGTTTCATCAGGGCTTTCCTGGTGCAGGGATAATGGAAAACAAGATTTGAGGGAGATAGCAGAGTTGTTTTTTAGAATGGGCCATCCAGGCAGGGGGAGATTAGGGTCTGATCAGCCTTGGATGTTGTGTCTCTGTGTCTGAAGGCAAGTCAGCACTATTACTGCAGCCCAGGCATAGAGCTTGTCCTCCTGATATCATATACCCACCCATAATATAAGCCTAGTCTACGTAACAATTTAACAGTTTTAAATGTCCTGCTGTTCTGTCTCGTAGCCTGTTTCTGTCATGTCAAAGGCCAGTGTAAATACATTTCAAAAAAGAAAAGAACGTCTGTTGCACTTTCCTTTGCACAGCACTCTTGAATATCAGCCCTGAATGTAAGTGTTTCTGCTCAATGTAAAATATGTATATGGAAGTTGTAACTTAAAGTCTGATTGGCACTGTAAAATGTGTTGCATGGATCAGTGGAAACAGATTTTTCCACTGAGAGGTGGAATGGCAAGCATATGCCGTTCGTGTTCGGTCTCTAAAACACATCAACAATGAAAAATAATAACAATAATAATAACTGTTCATAACATTTATTCAAAATACCAGTGTATATATATATATAGGCCTATGTTATTCCAAGAGATGGCATGCATTGTCAGTCATGGCTGACATCCAGCCCCCTGGGCAGGAATACTTGCAATTAAGCTGAGGAATGAGTGTTTGCTGACATGAATACCTTAAGGTTCACTTGAATTTCATTTATTTTTATTCTTTATGTTTTTGCTCATTGTCTGAGACAGCAAAGATTTACTGTAAAAGACTGTCAGCGAGGTCAGACGCAGTGATGTAACCTCACTGGTGAAAGCTGAGTCTTAAATTATCCTTTTTCTGTTCTTCTTTCCTTGAAAGGTCATGAACTGGCCTGTGCTGGCTTGTCCATTAGCGCAGTGATGAGTCACACATAGAGCAGACTGCAGTTAGTTTCACTGCCTTCTCTCGTATACCTGACTGGTTGACTTCGCTGATTAACCACCGGCGCTCTGTGTATTTTCACATGAACACACAGGGTCCCTTGCCTATAATTACCTCTTATTATAGTAGGAAATGCATCCCTCACATCTGCTTCCAATGAATGGTCAGGTTAGCCCTCCTGCTTTCTTGTATTATTGCATAAACTTCTGGCAAACAGATGTCTTTGTAGGTGTGAGCACACCTTCAAATTAAGGCCTGATGTTGAATTATGAGGACAGGTGAAATTTGTCTGTCAACTGTTGAGAGGAAGATACTCCCAGACTTTGTTTATGGTTGTCAGATGTCGGCCCTCGGGTTTGTTGTGTAGTTGTACAAAGCCAAACACATTCTCTTAGGTCTCTATATGACTTGAACATAGACTGTTATTAAAGTGAATTATCTGCTAAAGTCTTGTTTCCCCTGCAGCATTTGTTTAAAACTGGTCACTCTTGAAAGAACAAAATCACAAAAAAATCATGGTGATAATTACAATTGTAGCCCATTTAATGGTGTCACCTCATGGATAGTATATAGCATGGGTTGCAATAGGAATGCAGACCATGTGGACGCTTGTGTTTGGGACCTTAAATAATGACAGTTTTTATACTTTGAGGTGATCCATGATAATGCAATAAAACCTCAGGAGTTCTTTAGTCAGGTATAATTAACTATTCACAATATAGCCTCTAATATCATATGCTATTGTCATGACATAAATGTTGAAACCTACCAAATGTGTTAAATTAATGGAATAAGGGCTCCTGTTTAATTGACCCACCTTTTTAGGTTAACTGCTGACTTTTATGTCCTGCTCCTGGCTAATTGTAATGGGAGCTTTTTACAAAGCACAGGACCATGATCGTTAAAAAGCCTCTGCTGGCAAAGTAAATGTATGCAGTGAATGGCCTCAATAAAGGTTTGTGGTTCCAATTAGCTACCCAAATGGTGGGATTATTGCTTGTTACTTTAGACACAAAGATACGAGAATATTATGGGGTGTTTTGCATTTCAGTCACTTTGAGAAATAGTGATTTAATCACAACCTGGGTCATATTTTTGTGTTTTTAGCCTTTCCTTTCGAAAGATAATAATTTACCCAATAGTGTAATTGTAGAAATATTCGGACATAGTGTCTGTGCTAGAAATGCAGACTTTTGGCCTGTCACACCAAAAACTGGCACAGCAAAATTCATCTGCCCGAACTGGATACATCCTAAGAGTTACTGAAGAGGGGGGAAAATCACTCAGAACTAGCTTGCTTGCTAGCTGTTAGGGACAATAGATACAAAAAACGGGACAATATATTCACTATTTATTTAAAAGAGGTTTTTACCATTGACTCCTCTGTCTGCAAACAATTCCTTTTTGGTGAGCACTTTATACTCCCATAGAGGAGTGTTAAATAAAGTGAATATGGTGCAGCACAGCTAATAAACTACGATAGATTCCTCCATTTTGGACTCTCCTGCTCTCCGTTCCCTCAAAGGTCAGCAATCCAATCAAAACGGCTTGCTATGGGTCAACGGCATGAAATTTGCATGTCAAAGTTCACAAAAAGTTGAACTAGACGCAGAAAATTAATATAATGAAGTGCAACCCAGCTGATCAGACAGGTTTTTAACAAATCTCTAATCATATTATCCAAACCAGACTGTTTAAATGCAGTTGACAATTGGAGTCAAAACATGTTATTTTACCTTTGTTTTCACTTCCAAATAAAGTAGGTAGTGTTAGATCCTATGGATGACTGTGGATTTATTTAAACTTGCCCTCCCCGTGCACTTCATTGTACATCTGGGTCTATCTGTATTGCTGTAGAGTTAAAAAGAAGACTACAAAAAATTAAGATCCAGGTTGTGAAAAGTCCATCCATTTGTCTGTATAGTATGGATATTTTGCATTAAGTGTTCATCATTTTCTTTATAGTCGCATACCCTTGTTCTTATACCAATAGTGATATTCAGCAACTTATGAGTAAAGCAATAGAGGTGTGCCATATTTGCTGACATAATGTAAACTCACAATTATTCATTTTGATCCAGTCTGTTTTTTTCTGTTTACATTGTAGTAAATGCTGTGTTTGCATTTAGCTATTGTTCTGCTCTGAACATGCAGGCGGTTTATTTTTGGGGCTATCTTGTGGAGGAAGGGTAAGTGAAGTAAAGGAAGTGTTTAATATAGCTTAGGGATTTTATCTGGCTCTCAGAGCCTAAGATCCAGCAGGCGTGGTCCTGTCTGGGGGAATTCCTTCCCTCATGTTCAGCAAGGAAAATGGGATAGCTCTCAGGCTTACTGAAATGCTCCTTTATCACACTTACCATGCAGATATACATGATTATGGATTTATCAGCAGAGCCAAAAAGGCTGCCTGCTATCTGAGGAGCATTTAAACCAGATGTGCTTGACATTTTAATACTTATTGACTCATTTTATGAATTCGTTTGTTTCAGAAGCGATCATTTACTTTTTTTAAAAAAAATCAATCTGTGAATCATGGCAGCTGAAACCACATCACAATGTGCTATTCAGTCTGAGTGATAGACTGGTGAATGATCCCTGCAGGAAAAAAGTCTAGACAGGAAGATTCCCAGTCTAGGAGATTTAATATACTGTAGGTTATTTTGCTGATACAGTCAGTAACTAAATACAGGATGTCTTAGCTTCTAAGCATGACTCATACTGAAATGTTTTATCTTAGTTAAACTAGTGATGATTAATGGAAAAACCATTAAAAGCAATAACAGAGTATCATATTCACTGCTTTATCCATTGCGTTTAATAGGAATATAGGGATATAAGTGTAAAATTAAAAATACCTGTTGATGTATTTGAAAGTTTTAGCATGTTTTTCTCATGTATGGTAAGATACGTCAGGCCTGCAAAACTGTAAATGATGCAGGAAAAGTCAGAGACATCTCAATAGGCTCTTGTTGAGCCCCTTGTTGACCTTGGACAAATGTAATGACAGGACTACTGTTTATCTCCATCCAACAGCTTTTCCTCCAAGCCCTCATGACTATATCTTCATCCTGCACTCTTGCAGTTTGCTTACCCAAAGCCTGCTCTGAGTCCTAGTAAGATTTTGGCTGGCTTGGATTTCCATACTTGTCTCTAAAGTTGGATGCATTGCAACAGTATAAGGAGCTTCTTGTGCTCAAGTGTTCAACTGTTAAAACAACAGCTGCCAAAACTTGTTAAAGGTTTTAGCCTAGTGATTTTTCTCATAAATTCTTCCCTTTAACAAGGGAGTGACTGACTGCTTCTGTTCAGACAAATCAGATATAGATGTTGTAAAAGACAGAAAATATGAAAATAAAACATGAGCCTAATGGAATGGCCAGTGGTTGCCCTGAGTAGTACAGGTAAACTAATCCTATTTATAGGGTTGGAGTTTTCTGACAGGCCAAAACAAAAGCGCTTTACACCTGGAGAAATCCAACCTTCACATCACTCGGATTCCCCAGATCCTTATCCTTGAACCAGCCTCCAGAACATAATCCGATTCTTTGCAAGTGTCCTGACCCTTGATCCTTTGTCAGGGGGTGACAGAAGGAGTCTTGAATCAATGGTTTAAAACTGTGAATGGAGAAGGTTAGAGCCAATCAGAATGAAGGCATTTTATGCCGACAAAGTGGGCACCTGATCCCCTCTCACATGCTGAACCCAATAATTGGTTTCAGGAGTGTTCACGTTTTTCTGCTTTAGGGTATCGTTAAAGAAGGAAAGCTCGCTGGTGTCGTGGAAATTTTGATTTCCCTTCGAGGAGAAGTGAACAAATAAAATGATGATTCAAAACAGTTGTCTTTTGAGTATTTAATTAAGCAGAATAATAAAAGTACAAATAATGAACAAAAGTGAAATAAGTAAGGATTAAGATGATCAAAAAAGGAGTGAACAAAGATGTAAGGAGGATGACAGAAGTTAATCTATTTCAGCTGAAAGGACAGAGCCTAGCACACCATTAGCGTACAAAGAGTCTGACCCCGAACTAAAGAAACAGTCACATATTTATAGTAGCAACATAACCAGCAGGCAAGGGAGACATAATACCGTCGGACCTTGGTCTAAGTATCTGTCTCTTACTCTAGCAAACATCATATCCAAGCATCAGTAGAAGGCTCTACAAGATAAGATGTACCAAAACACCAATGTGTTAAACAAACGAACTATAAGAAAGGAAAATGATAAAGTTCCAGAAGGCACAAAAAACACTACATATCATGCAAAATAATAAATGGTTATGAATGATAAATTTTGCCTTGACAGCTGGCTTTTTGGAGGGTGGTTAAGATTTGCCTTGATCCCTTGGATTGGTGTAAATAAATGACTTCCTTCACCAAACATAGAAGACAACCTGCAGGAAAGTCCCTTAGGATGAAGCTTTAGGTCCCTTCTCTGCTAGCCAGAGTGTGGGCGGATTTGCTCCAAAACATTCATGTCTATTTTTGGTCATTAAAAATTGGATGCTGTCAAAATGAAATTGCTTAATCACTCTATTCCAAAAAAGCAAGGTTGAAGTGTAAACAGAAAACTGTGTTCTGTGTATAATATCTTCTAACTGAGTCGCATTCTCAATGGCTCTGAGGTGTATGCTCGTACTGTCAGGAGCTTAAAAGTTTTGAGGAGATCTTGAGTTGTGTGCTGCACAGATGGGTGGGTGTGCCGGTATGCTGAGCAACAGTTGGCTGTGCCTGCCACCACTCAGAGCGTTTTCTGAAACATGGCTTTCTTCAGTGTTTATTGGTTCTTGTCCAGGCCTAACCTCAAAAGGGGAGGTGAGGGGGTTGCCAACCACAGCAGCAGACGGCCTACTGTACTGAACCTCTCTGGTGATAGATCTGGAAAATGCACGTGTAGAGTTTTACATTGGGGAGAGCCTTGCACAAAAGCATCTTTGAAAATGTTGTCCAAATTGAATTCAAGTTGCTATGCGCAACCATTGAACACATGACTGTTACTGTAATAGCTAGAAGCTCTGGGGAATATGCAGTGAGTATCAATGTCTTTCAAACACTTTTTGTGGCAGGTAATACGTTGAGTTTTGTTTAAGTATAAATATTGATGCAATTTATAAATGGTAAGGTATTAGTAAACATGACTTTTCTCAAATGGCTCAGAGGTCTGGAGACGTCTCCTCACTGGACCTTACCCCCTGTTCTGTCCTGCACCCACTCTGCCTGCAGGGTCTCTGGAGGAGGGTGTAATAACACCTGCAGCTACGCAGCTCCTGAAGTATTTTTATCTCCCCCTGGAATTCCACCTCTGTTCTCCCGGTAGATCTCCTGTCTAAATGCATGGGAACTCAGTTGGTGGTGGTTCTTGATATAGATTTGTCACCTGCCTCATTACATTCCAGTGCACACTTCTTCCTTTGAGAAATGTTACTTGTGTTAACAAGCATACGTACAACTTTTCATGATCAAAATCAGAGCAGCATTTTGTATCAGGATGATGTAAGTCACCCGCAGCTGTTGAACTGCTGAGGCAAACACGCCTCTGGATCTGAATTTCACCAGTTCTCCCGGAAGACATGCTCTTCCAAGCCTTGAACAAAACAAGCGTGGGTGACTTAGAAAATATGCTGGCATTTGGAACCGAAATGGCAAATACATAAATGGCTTTGTGTTTGTTGCCGGTGAATTGGTTTAAATGGCATTGTTCTGCCAAAACATACTGTATGTAATGTGGCAACAGCTTAGGGCATTCATAGTAGAGTTATTTGTAATGACCCATAACTGTGACTACTTTAAATGAAGGCCGTAGTATTTTCCTCAGTTGAAGCACAGATGGTCCACCTATACTTAAGATGTCCCTCCTATTGTACTGCAGGTCTTTGCAGTTAATATAGTGTTCATCCTTTCCTTTTGGGTCATCTCTTTCAAAGGCTGTGAGATTGTTTCTAGCTGTACAATGCTGTAAATGTATACTGTAGGAGTCAGTTGATATGGACAATAAACAGAATAATTTACTTGACTGTTTGATCTGACAGATCAGGTTTACTACCTGAATTAGTGACTTCATGCATAATCAGAAAGCAGGAGCACCCTCCAAAGCATTATTTGAATACATTTTTTACTACAGCAACAGTGAAGGCTGTTGTTTATGCCTGTAGAGAAAAATTAGTCCATCATCTTTTTCTTACTGTAGTATCAGATAACCTTCCAGTGCAAAGTACCAATTGTAAATGACTTTATGTAGTGTAAATATGTTTCCGATTCCTTCTTAATCGTTGACTGTGGCCGCCTAGCCCATGATACCCACATACTTTTTATCTGGTCATTTGAGATTGATGTTAAAGTTTAGAGAACCCTTTTTATGCCTGTCTGTGTGGGCTATGATGAAAGCTGACCTTTTCTTGTTGCCCATGGATATTTTGTGCTGTTCTGCAAGTGAAGCCAGGACAGATCAGACTTCTCCTACTCTGTTCTCTTGTCTACTCCCACTTTTGCCTTTCCCATGGCGGCTAGCAAAGGTTAGCAAAACAGCTGTCAGGTAATTTCCAATGGGGAGGATGGAGGGGGATAGTCTCTGAATACCTTTCTTTCCACCCTCCCTTTGATGATTTTGTCAACATCAGACTGCAGTGTCTTGTTTGCTCTGCAGCACAGAACATCTGGAGAGGAGCCTAGCCATCTTTTCTGCAACAGCCCTATTATGTTTATATTAATGGCATAAACAGCTGACAGAATATTTTTGTTCTCACAGCCCATCACTTCTGTGGACTCCTGTTTTTTTTTTTTTTTAAGTCTTGGCAGAGCTACCAGAGAGTATTATTGAAA
The DNA here is from genome assembly GCA_002120245.1 of Maccullochella peelii. Taxonomy (NCBI): domain Eukaryota; kingdom Metazoa; phylum Chordata; class Actinopteri; order Centrarchiformes; family Percichthyidae; genus Maccullochella; species Maccullochella peelii. Next base: position 72,251 of record LKNJ01001157.1, read on the forward strand.
AAGTTGTGGGAAAAAAGGAAAAAGACTTTGATGTGCAGATGGCACCCAACAAAGAGTTCTGTTCAGTTAACAGCAGGTTTTGTTGTGATGTTATAAGCTCAAAGTGCATCTTGGGTTACCAAACAAAGGCCGCTCAAAACTCATGGTTTGAGATGCTCAACATGTTGGAACTGCTTTGCGTTCCAAAAGCTTCATCATGGTACCCTGCCAAATCCCAGTTAATTACAAGATCGCCATCCCAAATAGCATGACCTTGGGAACTGGTGGAAAGTGGTTTTACCAAAATGAAATCATTCCCTTTGGCCCGGATGCCTGGAGGGTATTCTCTCCCTGGCCAAAGGGTCTGGATGCTATTCTGTTCTCACAAAGTCAGCTCATGAGCAATCTATTATTATAAAGATGCAAATTACTCATTTCTGCACTTTAGTGGAAAGCTTTACATATGTTGCTACTCCCAAGGATTCAATTTGTCCCAGAAATTGTTGTATAAGCTGCGTACATAGAAATATTTTGTCTACTTCGCTTACTTTTCCCACACAGTGTAACCATGAACTAATCAAGTATGATACACAGGGGGGGAAGTGAGCTGACAGACTGAGATAGTTCTGGCCTGTGATTATGGGGACAATGCAAGTGTGGCCAAGTCAACAGGTGGTGTCAGATTAGTTGGTCCTGAGGCGGGAATGAGCGAGAGAGGAGGGTAAATCTATCACTGCCGCTGCCATCAGTGTAGGGAAACCAGAGCTTAATCACAGAGCCATCAAACAGCTGCTGCTACTTCCTTTCTAAAGCTGAACTGCCCGCAGGTCTTTAAATCAACTCAGCAGAATTTGTCATTATGTTTAAAAAAAGATGGGCAAAAAATTGCATTTCACATGCACATCATTTCTAGCCATGTAAGCAGCATGGCTCTAGGGATGGTAATGTCGGTCTGTTGGTCCGCCACTTTGGTCCAGACTAAAATATCTCAATAGCCGTTAGATGGATTGCCATGAAATTTTGTACAGACATTCATTGTCCCCAGAGGACAAACCCTAAAGACTTAAGTGATCCCCTGACCTCTCCTGTAGTGCCACCATGAGGTTGATATTTTGTAGTTTTAAGTGAAATGTCTCAACAACTATCGAAGGCATTGTAATGAAATTTGGTACAGACATTCATGTTCCCCACAGGATGAATTATTATAACTTTGGTGTTACCTTAACTTATCATCTCACGCCATCATCAGGTTGAAATTTAAATGTGTCCAATACTTTGGTTTCTGACCAAGTACCTGCAAAACTAATTACATTCCCATCAGCCTCAGCTGTGTTAAGTGCTAATTAGCAAGCACGCTAATGTAAGATGGTGAACATGTTAAACATTATGCCTGCTAAACATCAGCTTGTTAGCATTGTTACTGTTAGCATTCAGCTCAAACTACCACTGTGCCTAAGTACAACTTCACAGAGTCGCTAGCCTGGCTGTAGACTCTTATTCTTGTTACATTCTGGCTAAAATGCACTTGTATTTTCGAAGAGATTAATTTCAAATATACTCCAGTTTGTGCAGAACAATTTGGAAAAGGTTGATGATACTTGTGTTATAGGCTTCCGTTTTAAGTAATGTCAATGTAGAATTACATTTGTGCATATATTTAGTATATTTGGTAACATATTATTACAATTGAGCATCAAGTTATGAAGTATATATTCAATTTCTCTTCAGTGCAGAGAGGTCGATGCTGTTTATCTTCAGTGCAGAGAGTTCGATGCTGTTACTCCTGTATGTATAACAAAAAGTAAATAGCTCCTCTTGCCCAAGCAAATCCACAGATTTTATGCATTCATTTACTGCAGCTGAAGCTCAAGTCGATCTTTGTCCTGAGGTGTTCCTGTAGTGCAGTGTCAGCTTAATGTTAGGGCACCTCAGATGCCTGATCCCTCTGAGTTCTCCAGTGGGAAGAAAAGCAGACATCTTAAGTGACACAGCAGCGCTTTCAAAGGGGTCTCTTTCTGTTATAAATAAACAGGCCGGGGCAGGCCAAGCCGGAGCTACTCTTCTCCTCCGAGCTGCCACCAGTCTCCGCACCTCGCCTGTCAGCTGTCATCTGGGGGAACTGGAGCTGGCCCCTCAGTCCCCTCAGTCCCCTCCTCCCGTCAGGTCACTCTCTCAGAAATGTTACCGGAAACACACACGCTATTTATAGACGTACGAATTACTCTCACAGTGTTTATGTTTGATGTGACATGCAGTTCAGGGGAGACAGGATTTGATTTGTCAGTGATATATCGTTCTGCTACCTTTTTTTTGTCTTTGCTGTAAGTTAAGTATTTTAGCTCAGCCTTGTTTTACCGATTAGAGTATAAACATTCATTGGGATATTTTTCTCACAGGAGCACCAGTAGTTTTAAGAGCTAAACCTCCAATCCAGTAAATTTTAGGTTCCACAACCCACAGAGCCATATTAAAACAGAATAGGCGGTTTCAGCCAGGAATGAACCGATAACTGTGTTCCCGTTAACAAGGTGTGTTTCCAGTGTTTGTGTTCATGTGTGCCGCCATCCATGTGCGTGTGTGCATTTCTTAATACCCGCATGTGTAAATAAAGAAGTGGTTTCAGGGCTTTTGGTCATTGGTGGTGGGGGCCTTCAGGTCCTACCACTGGACAAGCTGTGGCCGTGATTCTAGGTGGTTTGTTGACGCAGGGTCCTGCTGGGGCCCCTGCTGGGGTGATAATTGAAAAGACTGGGCTTCTGAGGGTGTCAGCTGGGCCTTCACGCCTTGGGACGTTTGGGTGGAATGTGTTCACGCTCTATTATCCCACCCACAGTGAAAATGTGATACAGTATAGCTTTTAAAAACACTTTCAGGTACCTGTAAAGTAGTCTGAAGAATATTAGTTTGGGAATATCCATGCCATTCCATCAGCTGGAAAAAAAACTTACTTTTTAGCAATTTTACAGTTAGATGTACTCCTCTTTCTTTCAAACGTCTAAAATTACAAAAGAAACATAAATAAAGGGACTCATGAGGCTTTGCTCTACTGCTCTTTACACAGATTCCAAGTCTTGTGATTCTGCTATCATTGAGGCTGAAAAAAGACCATCAGAGATAGCATTTCGGTTAGTGTTAGGCTGGAGTGTCTTGTTTCACAGCCCGCTTACGATCTCTGCTTTCTGTCTGGTCGTTGTGTCGCCAGGCTGTGACCTTTGGCCTGAAATACAAATATCGTGACTCACCCCCAGTTTGCAAATTGGGCTATTTTGGGCTGATTTGGACAAGGGCAAAGATGACACATATATAAACACACATATATTTAAGTACAGATTAAAATGACTCTAAGCCTTTGCTTTAATCTATGTGGGGTGTTTGACAAGGGTTTATTTGGTGCGTCAGGAGAATCAGTTAGTGTCAGTCACAGAGTGACGAGAACGTCCAAGAAATGTAACTGTATAACAAATACCCAACATCTGATACACCAAGCATCACACCATCAGGTGTGGTATTAACTCACATTGCAAACTGTTGGTTTTGCAAGCATGTACAACTGTATACGTGTGTACATGGTAGGGATTCATTAGTTCACCCTTCTGTTCCTTTGATCCCAGCAGCAAAGCGAGAAAGAGACAAATTGCCGCTCTGTAGACATCCTTACACATCCTTACACATGTACACAAGTCAGCACAGGCTGCATGCTTATTTTGACATGCCTCCCTAAACAGTGAGTGTTAGCATAAAAAGAGAGGAGTGTGTGAGGTTGTGTGGGAGATGCACACTAGCTGGAGGCACTGCTTTCTTTCCACAGAGAATTTTTGAATGTGGTTATACCTCACATGGAGAGGCAGAGATATGCAAACACAATAACACAACAGACTATCTTATCTTTTTGTTGAATTTGTTTGATCACATTAAGGCGTGGTGGTTATGCATTGGATGCTTATATAGTGACAGAAGTGATTTATTTACATCTCCATGGTTTCAACTTTAACCAATTTAAGGGGATGTCCACTAATTTTACACATTAAAGTCTGTATACAGGTCTTGGGGACTAAACTGCATATGTGAAAAAAAGTTGTTTAAAGCCTTTTTGTGGCTCCATAGAAAGCTGCGTAAAATCAGATTAATTGCCTCAAGTGATGTCAAAGTCGGTTCGGACTGAAGAAGTTTGAAAATGAAAAAAATCTGGGGGCGTGGAGTTAGAAAGAAGTGAACTTACCAGACCTCTGTAGCCCGCAACTCATCTCAGCTTGAGGTTAGTTGCTCGAGGCTACATTAGCTGCTACTTGCATAACACACCAGAATCTCCGACCAAACTGGAGGTCGAGTTACATTGTGGGTAATGTAGGCGCCAGGCACTGACAAGAAAGAAGAATGTGTGGAATAAAATCTCTGGTTCTGCTGCATTGATTTTGATCTTTTTAAACTGAATATAGGAGTGCAATGCTAAATAAGTGGAATACCCTTTTAACATTTTATTTGAAGTAACTTAGTTGGCTCTAAAATATGCACCACTGAAAAAAAAAGATACTGCCCCTCTGTGCCCTTGCAGTTACCTGTTAAGAAAATGTAATGGCATAGTATAGCATTGCACTTTGCTGCATCACCTTGCAATACCAGAATATATCTAAAAAGGCATCATGTGCGTCAACAAATGTGGGTTCCACTGCCTATTTCCAGTGGGAGACCAAGCTTATTGTAAAATACATGGCATGACTGTTGTGTGGGAGAGAGAATGAATGACCTGGGGGAAGATGGCTAGGCATTCCAAGCATGTGGTCAAAAATGCAGACTTATCCTTCACTTTTTACTCCCTGGCCCCCTTCCCTCCTCTCTACAAGTCCCTGTTTCTGAGGAAGTCTGACATGTTTGTTGCCCCCACAGTATTAGTCATACAATACTTTGAGAAGACAATCCATGCACGTTGTCAAAGACTGTTTGTCTGTTGAATGAAGAGCCTCCTTCCACTTCCTCCCCATCCAATCACTTTGGATTAAACCCTGTAGAAATGTCAAAGAGCTGCAGAGAGCAGAAGGGCCTCACTCATCGGGCCCTTTATGCAGCAGGAGCCCAGGCAGAGGTTTAATGTCAGAAGTGGCAGTTTGTCAATTCACCCACCACTCCAAGCAAGGGTTAAACACATTGGAAACTCTGTCTTTCTCACACAAACATACACAAAGCTGCCCTGTTGCCACAATTTTGTTGTCAAAAATCTTGAGACGTCTGTGTCTCCTGTACCTGCAAGTGTGTGGAAAAGGAACATTTCTCCTGGGCTTATCCTTTTTCCTCCTTCTCTTTCATCACCCTTTCACAACACAAGCCAATAGCATAACAACCCCCCCCCATACGTGAAGATCACCTTATGCATGCTTGAGCTGTTTTGTGGTATGAGTTAAAAACATTTTCTTGAAATTGTGCAGTGGGAACTATCTTTATTTTATTCTCTCAGAAATGAGGGATGATACAAGGAGGTTGCAATATAATGCAGTGTATTTTTACACCTTAATCCTGGGCTACATGTGCACACATAATTTATTTTTACATTATTAAGGTGCTGTAATGGATCTGATTTAATGCAACCCCACTAATACTCCTGCACCTACTTCACAGATAGCAGCGGGTCAAGTAAAGGGAGTGCTGGGGTTCTGCAGCTCAGTCCTTGTTGGTGCCTGGTAGTGCTCGGCAGGCTCCTTCTTTTCAGCCTACTCTACCTAAAGAGAAGAGTAGCTCAAGCTTTCATCCACTTAATGCTCTTTGCCGTTTACATTCCATTCCTGTTTAGTACATGCTGCTACTTCAAGTCTAAGCAGATATTGTTAGTCCTAAAGAGGGAGAGAGTAAAAGAGAGGGGAGGGTGGTTAGGGATAGTTGGAGGGTCAAGGAAGGAGGTTGGGAATTCATCTTATGAAGTTTTTCTGTGAGTTCCTGCACACTGCTTGCTTGAAAGGTCACAACTTGATGTTTGGAGCAATTGATTGGAATGAGCAACACGGCGTGCTGCCTTTTTTGCTTATTACACGCTCTGGTGGGGACAAAAGCAGACAAGTTGCATGATCTCAGGAGACATTTTAAATGCTAAACCTTTGCCACTGCTATTACATATTTTCATGAGAGAGCATCACTCCTGTGAGACTCTTGTCTAGTATGAGCTTGGTCCAGCTTCTTATTTTCTGTAACACATTGGCTATGCCTTTTAAAATGTTTCTCACAGATCATCCTGCAGCTGCATCAGTGGGCTTATTAGCAGAGTGGGCGAATCAAGTCCCCTGAAGAATTCTTCTCACACTGGCTCTGACAGGCTTTGGCTGTCACAGAGATGTAAATGCTGGGAATGCTGGAGTGTGGGTGTATGATAATGTCTGTCTGTTGCTGCATGAGAGCGTGGGTGTGCGTTTCCATGCGCTACCACATGTGAGTGTGTGTGTTCGTTTGTGGACACTTTCATTTCCGCATTTGTATGTTTGAAGGACCATTCCAGTCTTGGATGTTTTAATCTGCAAATCATGTGTGCTTTATAGTACTGCCGGCCACTTTTCAAAGCATACTATAGTCTTTAAACTCACTTTAAGTTCCCTCTGTTTCATCAACAGGTAATCCATCACAGTAAACATTTTGTCACTTTTATGTTTTGTCAGAATATAATTCATGTGGTAATGTAGATGCAGGAAACACCCATTTGGAAAGGGCCATTTTGAAAAGTCTTCTTTGTTGGTGCATTACAGGAAACTCCAACATTTGAGATTCTGGCATTTTGAGATTCTCCAACATCTGAGAAAAGTTGGCAGTGGAATGGCAAGAAACTACCAAAGTTACAGTATCCCTCATACCCCTCACAAAGCCCATGCAAGCTTATTACATGTCTTCTGGGTTCGGTTTCTTGAAGAAATTTCTTGCGAATGGTGTTTAGTAACTAAATCTGAAATTTCTGATATGAAGGCTTAAAGGATAAGTCTGGTGATAGTCTGTCTTTTTGTTGTTATCAACAAGTCCCATGAAAAGACCAAAACCAACAACGAATAGATCCTACTAACACATGTTGCTTGATATAGCTTATTCCTCAGTACCATAGAGCTCCATTGTTGTCCAATAACTATTAAAACACATTGGTTACCACACCATTATCTCAGTATCGATGTTATGATACTACAATCTCATGATAAAACGTCTCACTTAGTTTTAATCCCACTAAGATAAATAATAGAAATAAGATAACAGGAAAAATGGATAATGCAAACAGCCATTCTTAGTCTTCTTATGAGACATTTGTTCTTGTGGTCTCACAAATAAAAGCTGTGGGGACTTTTAATGGCTGTAATCAGTTTCTTATCCATTTCAGGAAACAAAGAAGCATGCAAATTTGATTGGCTGTTAATGGCCAGTAACTGTGAAATGAAATCAATCTGCTTGCAGTATAAATGTGCATGTTGAGGAGCCAGCATTTGTTTGGAAGTGGAGATGCCAGCACATCTCCAGCTGCAAGATTTAACAACAGATAGTGCTAGTACCCTCTTGAAAGGATCTTGGCAGTCCGACCAGTCTCTTCCCAGAATGTTGTGCTTCTGTCCCACTGCTTATCAATTATTCACAGACCAAAGTCTTTCCCTGGCTCCTGCTAAACAACAGTTGACGTCTATGTGTCATATGTGTGTAGGATATTTGTGTATGTGCATGTATATGTATATTCAAGCATATATCTGGTTGCCATATGTCCCACTGGAAATTGCAACAAGTTACTAGAGCGAGTAGAGCTTCTGAGGCCGGTGTCCTTTGGGTGGGGTGGAGTTCAAAGAATTACAGGGTCGGTCAAGACCCTTATCTCGAGGGAGCGATAAGTTTAACACAACAGACGTGTCTTAACTCCTAGACTGAGAGTAAAGGTCACTGAACTAGAATGCAGTAACACAGTGAGAAAGAAAATTCATATGTAGTTCCCGACTCTCCCGAAGACGAGGTCTGATCAACATTCTCAAACAAGTGTAGCTTAACATGTTAGCTTTAAGATTAGGTGCAAATATGGACGCAACCATCAAAGGCTACTCTGTAAGTTTGTGGTGGTTTTCGCCCAGATAGCATCCAGCATTTCCAGATGATAACCCATCCCAAGGGAGTGGGAAGCAGGAGGTGATCACACCAATGGTTGGCTGGTCAGCACCACTGAAAAGAATTTGATTAGTCAGCAGTTTCCTTTTGAAAAGGGCCCGGGATTGTTGTTGTAAGGGTGTTCAGTCAGGGGAGAGAGGATTTGGGGGGATAGATCTAGTTATTTATTAGCTGGAACCATTTAAATGGGAAAACTACCATGACAGAGTTTAGTGGAAATCCAAACTGGCGGGACATGCCAACTGGAAATGCCAGGGGTGGCATCCTGCCAGATTTGTATCTAAACTTATAGCCGGAGTCTGGGTGGTCTGGATGCTGAGATGGTGAGAGCAGAGGTAATAAATCCACACTGTGCTCCAGTCGGGGTGGCACAGTGAACTTTATCAAGATGATCAGATATGAGAGCAGCTAGCTAAGCTTTGTGTCTCCTCATTGAGAGTATGTATGGGTCTATCAGGTACACTGCGAGAAGAGGCAGTTCTGTCTTTTTATTAATTTTACCATGATTGCATTAGATAATGTTGTGAGAAAAATCTGCACTCATATAATCCCATACATCATTACTCCACACTGAGGCCAGCTTTCTGTACTCCTTAGTTAAAATTAAATGTGGAAAACAATGTAATGTGTTGTGCTCTGATGTGTGCCGAATAGCGATGGGCATCATTTGAATTTTATTTTAACTAGTGCCAGAGTTTTGGTACCATTCCCAAAACAACATTTTCGCGGAACACTTCGAGGAATAAAAACTTGTCTGGACCAAGTGGACTGTATTTCAGAAACTATGGGATGGATTGAAATGAAATTTTGTACAGACACTCATGGTCCCAAGAAGATGAATCCTAATGACTTTGGTGATCCCCTGACTTTTCCTCTAACGCCACCAAGAAGTTGACATGTGTGCTTTTTAGTGACATTCCCATCAGATTGATTCCCAGCCCGAGCACTTTGTATGCTCAGAGTTTTAAGATGAATGAAATTTTACCTTACTGTGGCCCAGGGCCAGACAAATTTTCAGTTTCACTCCTATCCTTCAGTTACACCCCTGCTATTGTTCCATTCATATAACATGCTGAATGACATGATGATCACAGATTTTGAAGCAACCTGTCCTCTTAGCTGCTGCGTTTACTTGAGGTGTTTTTACTGCTGCTGGAGGTGACACAATGTTTCTGTGATAGACTCCTTCCTAATTCCAGAGTGAAGAGCTCGTCATAAAGGACTAGTTGTGGTATGCTGGCTATTTTAAAGCATACTTAAACAGATTTGTGTCATTCAGTCATTCTGATCTCGTCTTCAGTTGCTTTCCCTGGCTTTCAGAGTTTTGCTTGTACTTGAGTTTGTATTCATATGTGGGTCATTGCAGTCAGATGTGAATATCTGTTGCCAACTTCCACCATTAAGATTAGAAATACATGCAACAGAAAACAGTAGTGATTTCGTTGTGCAGTGAAAAAACTTTAAGCCCTGAATGAGCTCTTTTCATACTGGTGTCATGAACTTTTATTTGCATGTGAACTCTTGAGAAGGCCTCTAAGAGATAATAAATGGTAAAAGTAAACATATCACAATGCCCCGTTTCCTGTCTCAGCTTTTGTTCCCCCTCCACCCTTCCAGACTCCATGTATTCCACTGGGTGTAACATTTCTTTGTGGAGAGTTCAACCCCTATAAATCTCTGTGTTTGCTCCAGGTGACTCAGGCCTCCAAGGTGTGGGGAGAGGTCCCTCTGCCAGAAGACTTGGAGGTGGAGAAAGATGTCCAGGCATCACAGAGTTTACTGGACGACGACGAGGACTTTGCTGCTGATGAAGTTTCAGGAGGTGGGCTTTATAGAGGCTGGGTGTCCACAAACCACAGCAACATCTGCCCTTAATTCAAAGGATGCTTTTCATTGTGCATTCCTTAGATTGTTAACCCATCCCAAAACTGAAAACGAGGGAATGTTGCTCAAAGATACGTAATAAGATACTTATTTCGATGATTTCGTTCAACATATGAACAATAACTTGCAGGATTCACGCTTGTCAAGAGGCATTTAACACTCTTGGCTGCAGATTAATGTTGTACTTGTTACATAAGTGAACTAAGCATGTGATTTGTTTTTCTTTTTCTGGCCTTGAAACCCGCACATTAACCACATCCCTATACTTCTGTTTCTGTCTCCAAAGATCTGCCCAGTGGAGAGGATGATGGAAGCACACCATGGCCTCCAGTCTCTGAGAGCACAAGTAAGGGACCAGAAAATGTAGTGAATCTAACAGTTCCCTCTGACAGATTTTGTTTATGTGTTTTAGATCACTCAGCCCTCTAAAGCTCCCCCATCTGTGACTCTGACTTCAGTGGCTGAATGCAGCATGTCTGTCTGAATGATGATGCCTTCACATCCTGCTACACCCTCTCCTCCCTCACCGCCAGCTTGCCCGAATCTGGTCATAACATACGGTCTTTGAGACATAAGCATCTCATCGCCTCTTTCATCTTTTTTTGCGGCAGAGGTGACAACACAATAAGAAACATGAAACTACGATGAACAATAAAAGCTGCAGCAGAGCACCTCTGTTTTCCATTCATTTTCCATGCATTCCATTCACTACTGTGCTCCCCCCCCCCCGCTTCTGTTCTTGGTCCATTTTTCTTGTTTTTGTCGTCTCTAGATTTATTTTTATTGCAGATACTAAAACAACTAAGAGTTACTGTCATTTGACTTTTTCACTGAATATATCTGCATGCTTTTTGGCCTTAGCCACCAAGGATGCCTTAAGACTAACAACTGGTAATAGTTTATTTGGACAGACCAATGCTGAATCCGCTGTACATACCTACATGAATGTATTGTACGTGATCGGACCGTTACTGAAAAGGAGAACTTCCTAAATGTTGTCTTCGCTATCAATAATCACAGCTGGCATCGGAAACACAAGTAGCCAGTGCTGACCAGTCACAGTTCTTGCAGTCCCCATGTGGCGTGTCCTTAGTCGCTGTAGTCCAAACGTGTAGTTAAATGTTTTGAGAAGGCGCAGCACAGATAAAGAGCCTACGCACGAAGCCGGCGTGGCTCCTTAACGCACAGCTATAAAGCTTAAGCTCCAGCTTATCACTTGACAACACTTGTTCAACAAAACCCTACTTCCATTTGGTGCATCTTTCTAGACTATGTATTTTCAAGGAGTTTATTTTCCTGTGTATAAGCAATTTTAGGGCAATCTTAACGCTTACATTATCATACCTGTTCTTTCCCCCCTGCAGGAAATTCATTTGCCAAAGAAGATAAATGTTAATATCCTGACAGGTCACATCATTTCCCTTCTTATTAAAGACAAAGGCCCAGTAAAAGCTGCTGCTTCTTAGTTTGTCCTTGTTTCCAGACGCTTGCACTCAACAGGTTACTGGGGCTGATTACATCATGGCAGAATAATTGTTTTGGTAGCGGCATTGCGAGCTGACATCACAGCTGTGTTTGCCTCCCTCACAGAAATAGCACCGCTGTGAGGCCTGCATGGTGTTGACTGCATGTGGTTGGGACAGATTAGGCTAGTAAGGTTTAACTGAAGGTTGAGTCTGTTTTCACAGAAGAAAATATTAATATCGACAAAGATTGATTAAGGCATAGTTGTAAAAAGGTGTATTTTTTTTCTTGTACACACAGCTTTGCAGATCATTTAAGCAGCTGAAAGTTTCAACATCCTGCGGCAAAGTTGAGGTGTGTGTATCTCCCGGTGGGGACTTTGGTTTGTTTTTTTGGTTTGACAGATACAATTGTAGAAAAAGAATTTAAAAATCATGGAATATAAAGCCAGTTTGTGCTTTGTTGACAGCACACGTTGGGAAAATATTTTCTGTTAATGTGCTCACATTTTGTGGTGTGACATGAGCCTACAAACAACCCCTCCCCATTACTTTGGTTTATTGCTTCTATTTCCATAAACATCCCGGCTTTTGTAACCACATAAAGGTCACTGTTGCTTTAATGTGGCAGTTAAATAGGTTGAAGTTGAGATTATGCAGTACTTTGTTTAATATATTGTCTTATCTTAAAGCTGGCTAGACATTTGCATTCGGCTCAGTATGACCATGGTGCTATGATTGGAGGAGGCAGGCCATTTCCATATATAGATCTGAGCACGACAGCAATGGGAAGGAAATTTGGTTTCCTGTGCTGAATGCTGAATACTTTTCGGAGTGTCTCTGTCCTGTTGGCTGTCCAGACTGCTCACCCAAGCCTCTGCCTTCCTTCCCCCTCCACTACTTTGAAGTGGGAGTTATAGGTGCCACAGTTGCCCCCATTATGCCTTGTATCCTGTTGTGTTACAATTTGCTGATGGTGAAGGAATGAAGGAATTCCCCTTTCCTGATGGCTCAGTCTAATACACTGAAGCTGTGGAAAAAACATCTGGAGCCTTAACTGTTGTTGAGATGAGATTATTTTGAACCTCTTTTGTCCACTGTTGTTCTTTGTCTCCCCTAATCATAGTCTGCAATCTTCCCCAGAGATATGAAGGTTCTGTCCCATGTCCTCCTAACCTCTTGTCTTGACCTATACCCTCAGATCCCTGGAGAGATTTCTGGGATCCAGCTTATCTCATCTGTGAGAGCCTTTCCTTGTTTCACAGGCAACGAGGGTATTAGCCACTTTGTTTAGAAACCAAAGAAACAAAGATTACCATGTCCACTTAGTAATGGCGATGGTGGCTGGTTAGTGAGGGTCTGAATATGAACAGTTTTTCTTGTAGTTAAATAAAGTATATTTCAGTATATAGTGCCATGAGCTACCTTTGATTTACTCAGTGCTCTGTGACATGTTGATTTGAGAATAAACATGTAGTTTGGAGTTTCTCAGGGAAGGGTGAGCGGAGAGTTGTGTGCTGTGTTTAGCCTTCAGTGACGTTTTGCTTAAACTTGAGAGTCCTAGATTTGCTGGGACTCCAGTAAACGCTGACTCACAGACAGGTTACTGCGTTCTTGTGTAGCCTCAGCTGGTTTTTTACTTCTAATCTCACATCAATTGTTGTTGGGAGCCTGCTGAAAAAACACAATCCAAGTTCATATTCCTCTGTTGTCTCTGGAGGAGAACAGATGTTGCAGCCTAAGTGGACAATACATCAGGGTAATGTAGCCAGTCTGTCAGTCTGGCCTGGGCCACGGACAGGCTGCGACCAGGCCACCCACTCGGTATTTCTGCTGTTTTCATGGGCAGTTTGTTAGATTGTGCGTGGCACTGCCTCTGTGTATGTTTGTGTGTGTGTGTGTCCCTGTGTGTCATATACTCTCAGGTAGTTGCACAGAGGGACGAGTGCTGGCAGCTGCAGTTATTTTGGTGAGGTCTTTGTTGTTTCACTGCTGGGGGGCCCTCAAGGTGGTCACACATTGACCCCAGAGTACAGGAGAAACTTGCCTCACATTATAATCAGATGGCTCACTCTCTTTTGTGGACAAGGCAGTTGTAAGACAGCAGACAAGACACAAGGGCGTGTTGAAGGATGTCTTTGGTCTAACCTATGTTTGAATTGTCACTGCCACTGATAAAAGCCTCCATTTTTAAACAGATAATTGTCAGTGTGACCGTGTTCTGAAAGACTACTTCTGATTGGTCTTAGTCACTGACTTGAGCCTTATCACTGCACCTAGCCCCATGACGCTACACTCTGTTGTGCCAACAACAAATGTGTTGCCTTGGAGAAATGGCTTTACTTGTGCCGCTCCTCTTTAGGAAAGAGATGTTGAGGATTTTGCTGAAAGAGAGCGTGTGCGGCTGTTTGAATGATCTCACACCAGTGTCAAGGACTGACTTGTAACTGATACATCTGTTTATTTTGGTGACCTTCATGGTGATCTGTGCTGCAACGGGAGGGAATACATTAAATTGGAGCAAAAGAAAATGGTTTGTTGTGTTACAAAACAAATACTGAATTAGAACTTGTGGTTATTGGCAGCGTTTTAATTTTAATTGTCCTGTGGTTTTCCCCAGATCTGAGAGTTTATTTGGATAAAGCTCCGCAGTTGATCAGTGGCTTCCTGGTTGAGCACCAGAGAGTATCCATATCAAATAATACCTCCCCTGGGATTTGTCAAACTGTTAACTCTTTTTCTTCTGTAGGATAATAAATTCAGTGCAGGTGCTTAGTTACGATATCACTCTTAATTTCCCTCCCGATTGGTAAGAGTGTCTGTTCGTGCTCTTATAGACAGGGTTTGTACAAAGTCTTGAAAGTTTGGGAAATTATTTATTTCAACTGTTATATTTTCAAGGTTAGGAATATGCTTGAATTCGAACATACTCCTTGAAAAATGCTTGATTTTCAACATAATCTGGTGTTTCATCTACATAATCACTCATTTAAACCAAAAATCTTTTAATATTTTTAAATGAAACAATCCTGTTGTCATATTTGTTTGTTGTGTCCTGGCGTCTCACACCAGACTGACATGAAAAGGGGGTGGTTTTCATCATGAGGGTGACCATCTGCTCTCAGATGATTGCTGTTGGTATAATGGCATTCTGTAAACTTTTTTTTTCCGCTGCATTTATGTTAACATGTTAGATGTGATGATAAAAGCTTCGAGAGTCTGGACATTTTTGGTGTAGGTACCTTGAAAGAGCTTGTATTTTACTCTTCAAAAGCTGTACGAACGCTGTATACAGCAACTGCTTTGTTTCAGTCAGTGATCATGGCCTGATCAGCACATAAAAGAGTGGAGAGTAATAATGAAGCTGTTACCCCCTTCTCTCTGGCTCTCTCTCCCATTCTGACTCTGACAAGGATCACAACATATCTGCAGCCTTTGAAGTAGCGGATATTTCATTAACTTTAATTAGTCTGGGTCACTGTTCTTGAGGAGGAAGGGGGTGGGTGTCTCAGATGGGTTGGGTAGGGCAATTGTTTCCTGGCCGGACTTTGTAGACTTTAAATTGTTTTTCCTAAATTTGCAGTTCTCAGTTCTTTAAGTTAATTATTACCTGCTCTTCGCCTGACTGTAGCGCCAGGCAGCAGCAGTTACAGTCAATCTAATAGCAAGACTTCACACCAACTTTTTCTAAATCTCCTCTCCTCTGAAAGACATGCCACAACTACAGTAATCAGAAACCATATGTTTTTTGTATGTGCAGCTGTAAAGCATCTGTATACAACACACTCACTTGATTATGAAGGAGCTGTTGTTTACTGCTGCCTGTCGAGGTTTATGGAGTGGACTCAGAATCTGGATCGGAGTGTGAAAATCTGCCTGTTAGCACAGGTCTAGTGTAAAGGATAAAAATTAAACATTTGTTCAAATCTGTACTTATCTACAAGATAACATAGTCCCCTTTTTATTGAAAGAAAACTTGTGTTATGAAATCAGCCTTTGCACAAGGATCCCTCTCTTGAAACCCATCTGTGTTTCAGAGCAACCGAGAGGCCTCCTCAATTGACATTTCAGAGCATGCCCCATGGTGTAACTGCATCCAAAGCAGTGGAAGAACGAATGAGTCACCACAAAACAGAACATGGTCATTGTTGCCCGTGCCAGTGCAGGGGGCTCAACTTTTGGTTTAAAAAAATTGGTTATATTGGTGCTCAGTTCTTTCCATTTAGGAGGAACAAACAAAAAACAAAAAGCTCCAGGGTGGATGTGTGTGTCGGACACAAGAAATGTGAAGAGCGGTGCGATAAAGTGTGTGTTTGATTCAAAGGATAGTCTCTTTGTTCTGTTGGACTGAAGAGGAGTCACTTGGAAAGAGATGCCCTCTGACCTTTCCTCCTTGAGGCTGTCATACAAGCAGACTTCCTTGTGTGTTTATAGACAGACACTGACTCATTAGTCAACAAAAACCACAGGATCCATTGTCCCATTGAGCATGACTATCCATAGCATGTGGATGGTAATGATTAGTGGGGCAACTGATTACAGCAAATTGATGCTGACATTTCGAGCTTCTCAGAAAAATGCGATGACAACTTTACTTTCATTACTTGCTGTCATGTTGGCTGTTGATTTCACTGATATTTTCCAACACATTTGATCTGTTTTCTGTATATTTCCATTCTGACCAGCTGTGCGACTTTTCCTGATTTCCTGTTTCTGTTAAGACAACTCTTATGGCAATTCTCTTTCTGACTGTCACTTTTTATTTTCTCTCCTCGCTTCCAATCATTTCCTGTCTAACTTTCCTGAAACTTTAACCTCTCTGCACCTGCCTGGCTAACTTGATCCTTCTCCCTGGTCCTTGTGTCGCTTTTCTCATTTGATCCTTGACCTTTGGGTCCTGTTTGTGCCCCGTCGACCTCTGCCCCACGTCTCTTCCCCCTGTCTCTTGCTCCTTGCTCCTCGCCCCTCATTGCCTGCCATAGCACACTGGTTGGACTCTTCATATCTGGGGAACATACAGAGCCCAGTCGAACCAGACTCCAGTAAGTCCTCAAGCACTTCTTTCGTTTTTATGCTACGGTTTCTCTCCTCTCTTGTCTTTGGCACACTCTCCTGTCACCTGCTCTGCTCAGTTATGCACTCTCATTTCCAAATACACTCTCAGATAACATTCCAAGGAGGACTCTTGGGCACGCAGTGTTTAAGTCTAGTGAGTCTGTTTTTCCAAGCGTCTTGCAGGCGTTTCCCAGTGTTTTCTGATGCCAGTGGAAAATGATGGGGTTGTTCCATCGAGTAATACTGTAGTTCATCACACTCAAGTGACACCACTTGCATTTCCAGCTGAAAACATCAGTCACACCACACACAGTGTAACTGTTCATCTTTGTGCACAGCCAACACTTGCATAAATGTGTTCCGCAATTTAATTTGAAAAGTGCTTTTTGTAATTTCAGCCTCATGCAGATGGATCATCCCAATGATATGAACCAGCTGTTTCACAGAATCAGTACAACATGAGTATAAAAATGTGCTTTTTTGTGTACACAGTGGTGGTTTTTGATGCTTACATTGCAAGCCGTGGGAGAGCACAACAGGGCAAGCTTAATAGTTAAGCCAGAAGTTATTTCCAAAAGTTCCCTGGAGGGCAATGAGTGGAGTTGGAGACAGAGTTGTTTGGCTGGCCACCAGCAGAAGGGTTAAGTAGCAGGGGTCTGCATGAGTTAAGCTGAGAAAGAGGCACCTGGCATATGAATATATTACACCATGGGAGAGAGAAAGATTTAGAAAGAGATGCAGATGAGCGACAGAAAGAGGAAAAGCCCACAGACTGGAAAAACATGTATTAATAAAGATATTTGATGAGCTAGCTGAGGCGATGTGGTTTGGGCCTTGTTCTTATAGATTCCGGCTCTCCCTCACTCCCTTTCTAAATGGCTCTGGTGGTGCTGGGCCGATGCTGTGGGCGCTGCCTTGGGGGTTGAAGGTCATGCCCAATGCGGCTGGGCTTTAAAGGCCAGGCTGGCCTCAGTGCTCAATCAAGTCTTTGTCTTCTGCATAGGACTCCATGTGTTCAGAGGGGGCCCACTGCACAAAGCCGCCACAGTTCTACTGAACAGCTTTAATAGCTAAATAAGTTTGTGAATTAAGAGTGTGGAATGCTCTTTTTTTTTTTTCATCCCACCCGTCATGTCTGCACCCCGACAATTTCATCGCTCTTGATGGTAGCGATTCTTGATGAGGGGATTTCCCCCCACTGGAAACAGTGAGTGATGTACGGGAGAATAGGTCTTGGAGTAAAAGAGCCGCTCGTTAGCAGCGGGGCACAACCCGACACTCTAATCAAAGGATCTCAGGCGGCGGCAGTCCCACACTCACCAGGCCGTAACGTTAAAGCGGTGAGCTCAGAGAGAGTTGGGGTTACGAGCTGCTGTTGACCTGGTGGCGAGTACCCACTCAAGTGATTAGATTATATGCGGGTCAACTGAGGCCCTTTGATGACTAACTTTGATGTTGCCTGTCTTCTGGTTCCACATTCAGGCCTAAGAATTATTCCTATAAGTTTGACAGTAACAGCCTGCAAAGCAAGCACTCAGGCACCCTGCCAGGCTTCACTAAAGCCTGCAGTTCTGTTGTTACATGTTGACCTCACTGCGTGTTTTCATAGGCAGCGCTCAGTTTACTTTGTCATAAATGAGGCTTTTCCTCACCAGGAATGGGATGTCTTGTATTGCCAATGCTGTGTGTAAGCCTTTAACACAGAGAACACACAGACTGAGTGTGAGACACAAAATCTATAACTTTTAATAAAGTAGCTCCTGGTAATCATGATAAATGTCTGCTGTCAGTGTCCATATGTCTAGTAATATGCAATTATTATAGGAGAAGGGAAAGGAATGACACAATATACACCAAGAGTGCTCTCTGCACACTGTATGTGTATGTGTGGAGATGCATTGTTTTGCACATATTTGGGCATGTATGTTTGTGACTAGAGGCTCAGCAGATGCCTACATAGAACCTGACTCTTTGCTTTTGGCATGGTAAGTAGCATATGACTGCAAGGAACAGCACAAATATTGACTTCCTCCCTAAACTCACACTGCCAGTCTGAAATCAGAGGCTGGCAGGCCCGTCCTAACAAAGTGTTGGCAGAGTGTGAGAACAGGGCACCCTGCGGGCCTGGGCTATTTTAAGTTTCATGGGCTAAGCCTGTGGCAATGGAATTATAATAATACAGCTGACATTTTTTGTTGATAATGAGCTACTCACATAGCTCATCAAGATGTTTTATACAGGTAGTTATATATAGAATTTGAGAATGTTTCAAAAGTATCTATAACTGGAGTGGAAAATTGATTAGTATTGATTAGTTGAATTAATCTTTTTTTTTGGCATATGTCTATGGAAGATTGGGATGTAAAAATCGTAATGCTCAAAAGTCAACATGACTTTGGAAAGTTGATCCTATAAAATACCAAGCTTTTGAGATGTGGAATTGAAAATGGCACTGTTAAGTTGTGTGCCATAGAAAGTGTTAGTGCCACTGTTAATGTGTGAACCCTCCATTCATTTATTTTGAATGGTGTTAATGTACAAAACACAGTGGAGTTTGTGTCACTGGTTGCGTACCAATGCATTTAAATAAATCAGCATGACATCATGATACATTGGATATAAACTCTTTTTTTATGGTCTGCCCAAACCCACATACAGCATGTGACAGATGGGTGGAGTTTTTTGGATACAGGGCCAATATGAGTGCTAGAAGAGACGGGAAGCAGAAGATATTTCTATTGTCAGTGTGCAAAAAGAAATTGTCTTTGTTCCCTTGCTACATTCCTTCAGAGTGATTAGAGGGCAGCGCAAGGTCAGGCACAGTGTAGCAATTTTCTGGGTTCAGTGCGTTACTGAAGGACGCTCTAGCAGAGATATAGTAGATGTAGAAATCCACCAGCTTGTTGGTAGGTTTTGAAAGTGAATCAGTTTACCTGAAAACATCTGGATTGTTCTGATGGAATTACCCCATTTCACCTGATACTCCACGCAAGTTAAAACAAAGGGAACTAATTATTTATTTGATCCCTGCTGCAACCCCCTGTGCTGCTCTCCTGCCTGCCTGCCTAATGTGTTTTGAGTTGGTAAATGTGGAGGGAATGTTGAGGCCCCCTTCCACAATCATTCACAGGGGATTTTCTTCTTCTTCCTCTGCAGCTGCACAGTGGTGACGTTGACTCAAACTCCCACTTACCTTCCAACTCTCTGATATCATCAGCGTTCAGTCAGGAGATCTGGTGCAAACGTGTGGCCTTGCTATTTTGACTGATATCCACGTACTGTGTATTTGAATGTTTGCATTGATTAGGTTTCAGACAGTGTACTCAGTTCTGTCTTTGCAACAAAGGGGCTTTATCAGCATCCGTCTGCCACTATTTGTGAGTATGTTGGGTATGTGTCTCCATGTCCATGACCTACAGAAAGACACATACACAGAGGAAGACATGCCTTGATACTGTAATTTCATGGTTATATTTGAGTATGTGGGCAGAGTGTGCCTGTGACAGTGTGCGCCTCTTGTTTGGGCCTATGTGTGGTGCAACGCTGCAGTGGTCGGCTTCGGCACAGACCAGACCACAATTGAGATATGGAAATAGACGCTATAATTTGTATGTGGCTCTTATTTAAGCCACAGTCATGCTCTTCAGTTTTTACTTTCTGAAACATTTAACCAAATGTTTTCCTAAGGGAAATAATTCCCAAACAGTGTCCCATATCACATTGTCTTTAATAAACTTAACAGCTTGTATCTGGCTTATAATAACTAAACCCGGCAACAGATGGACTTTAATGCTGAACCTGCGGTCGTTGTCTGTTATTGTGTGGTTTAGCTGACAGATCTCCCCCTCTCTTTGTTTCTAGTATATTACAGAGCTCTTGTCAACTTCACCGACTCCCTGGTCTACGGTCCAGAGCTCGAGGACATCTTCTCTCCAGCCTTTATTGAAATCTCTGAAGCAGTAGTGGACACGGTATGCCCTATTCTCATAAGATAAACTCTACTGAATATACTATTCAGTAGAGTATAGTACCCTGAGGCTACATTATAAGGTTCAGGCATGTTATTTATCACTTTGATGATTGAAGTATGTGTGACCTTATGTCTGAAAATAAGGCCCAAGTTTGTTTATTTCAACCCAACCGAGTCTGGTTTTCCATCCACAGCTGGAGTCGGACTACAACAGGATTCCAGGTGTCCAGACAGTCAGCGTGGTCCTCATTAAGTAAGAACACATATCCTTTAAATCACTCCTTGTGACACCCAAAGTAGATACCCTGCAGCTGTGTGCTGCTGCTGCCTGAGTGTCTTACTCTGGCCAGGTGATATTTCTTTCCCCTTTTCCAAGGCCAACAGTGTAGGCCTGTAGTCAGTAATTCATCAGCAGTGAGTAATTTCTCCAAGGGACATCCAAAGAGAAACCTTACCTCCTAAAGAGCTTTCCTGTTTAACCATCTACTTTGCACTCCACACAGACTTACCAGGCCTGTCTTTGTCTTTGCAGGAAGATGATAAGAGAGGATGGCGTCGATGTATTTGTGGAGTTGGACGTGGGTTCTGACTACAACAGCAATGATGAACAGATACGTAGCGTGCTGTACAACGTGGTGAAGGAGGGAGCCATTGCTTCCTACATCACATCAGTCCAGGGCTTTCAGTTCAGACGGCTTGGGGAAGGTAAGACGTCAACAAAGAGGAACACCACTTAACACAGCCGTGAAGTGACTGACTCTGTTACACAAGAGTTTGCTGTATGTTTACGGCAAATTAAGGTCCACCAGAGCGGTAGGTAGTGTCCTTAACATTTCCCTCTGGTTTCTAGCTCAACATCTGCCGCCAGTGGAGCCTATAGCAGTGCCAGGTTTGTACTGTGCCATGCCCTCTGCATGGTGATTGAGCCGACTGTACTATAGAAACTGTAGGATGACTGTAGTGCCTTTTAGAAAGAACAGTCGAGCATTTCCTTCCTTATGATGAAATTTTACAATGACCATATTCAAGCAATGGTCATGTGGTCTCAGGAATGTTTTGCATGTAAGCACCAATGTAAAGTAGACTTCTGAGAATGGTCCCTAAAGTCCAGTAGCGCACAGTGAATAAGAAGGACCTTTGCATGGCATGAGTTTGATTAGGAATCCTGCTGTTCACTACAATCTCAACCAGATTTTGATTTACGCAAATTCCACCACCTCCGTTCACAGGCATGGCAACTGATAGAATAATGGAAACTTTATCTTTAATGTCTTTACTCAGGTGATAGGGTTCCCATCTGTCTATGTAGTCTGACTGTCTATCTATCTGTTTGTCTTGTCTTGTCTAATCTGGCTAGTCTAGTCTTGTGTGTATAATCTAGTCTGTGTGTCTTGTCTAGTTTGTTTTGTCTAGTCTAGTCTTGTCTGGTCTTTGTATCTAGTCTAGTATAGTCTGTGTGTCTGTCTAGTTTGTCTCTCTAGTCTAGTGTGTCTAGTCTAGTCTGTCTATCTAGTCTGGGTGTCTAATCTAGGCTTTGTGTCTAGTGTAGTCTGTGTGTCTAGTCTGTGTGTCTAGTCTAGTCTAGTCTTGTGTGTCTAGACTAGTCTGTCTAGTCTAGTTGAAATAGTTTTACAGCCAACAGAAAACCTAATGCAAAACAAATATTTACAAAAATGTTCCAAATTATCCATGGCATTCTCATTGAGGATCTTGAATCACACCCCTTAGTTTTTACAACATACACTCACTGTAGTAATCTGATGGTTTAGGGGCCAAGGATGCTATTGTGTTTCACCTCACTTTGTTTTATTTGTGCTGTGATATGGCATTAGTGTGGTGTGTTGGCCATAGTGTAGCCTTGGCTTGCATGTCTTTGATCCTTAAACACCCCCCTCCCCTTCCCTCTTTCCCTCTGCATCTTTCTTAGTAGGCCCTGGCATCAGAGACTGCATGCCAGATGAGCACAGGTGTGGTGATGGGACATGTATCCTGATGGAATACCTGTGTGACAACAGACCAGACTGCAGAGACATGAGTGATGAGACCAATTGTGGTGAGTGGCTGGCCAGCAAGCTGCAACACAGTCAGCTATAGCATGGAATACTGGGCTGAATGTGAGATGTATTCACCTACAGTAACGGCTCTAAGTAACGCCTTTGAACATTTGCTGAGTTTAATCAGAGATTTGTTTTAGACATAAAAGATCCGACCCCTCCAATCACCACCACCCCTCCCACCTCAACCTCCACCACCAAGAAGTCCCCGATCCCCAGCCTACCTGGACCCTGCAGAGCGGATCAAGCCACATGCCAGAGTGGAGAGTGTATCCCCCGAGATTACATCTGTGACGGAGAGAGGGACTGCTCGGACGGAAGCGACGAGTTCAGATGTGGTAAGTAACACAGCCTTGTGCACGTGCACACTCTCAGACAACAACATGCGCCCTAATTATCCTCTGTCTTTGCACAGGTACTCCATCTCCTTGTGAACCCAATGAGTTCAAGTGTAAAAATGGCCGCTGCGCCCTCAAGCTGTGGCGTTGTGATGGAGACAACGACTGTGAGGATAACTCGGATGAAACAGACTGCCGTAAGTCTCCATTTCTTTTGAGTCGTTAAAAGTATGCCTTGAAGGAATAGGTCAACATTTTGAGAAATATGCTTATTCGGTCATCTTGCCAAGAGTTAGATCAATACCTCATATGTGTCCGATAGTTAGCTTAGCTTAGCATAAAGTCTGGAAGCGGGGGAAAACGGCTGCTTCCAGCTAAGAAATAGTTCCAGCACATGTTCTCCATAAAACCAAAACTTGGTAAAAGAGATATGACGTGCTAATTAGTGAGTTTTCGAGGTGCTGGTAGGCGGATTTTGTTACCTTTGGGCAGAGTCAGACTCTGCTTCCAGTCTTTATGCTAAGCTAAGCTAATAGGCTGTAGCTTCATATTTAGCATACAGATATGAGAGTGGTATTAATCTTCTCATCTAATTTTCAACCTTAAATTGATTCTACTGTTTACGAGTGATTCAAAGTAGCGGTAAATATCCATTTTGTCAACTACAGCCACCAAGGGTCCTGATGACAGGTGTGCTCCTGAGCAGTTTGAATGCCTGAGTGATCGCACCTGCATCCCAGCCAGTTACCAGTGTGACGAAGAGCCAGACTGCCCTGACCGCTCTGATGAGTACGGCTGCAGTAAGTCTCACACCAGCAGCTGTCTACAGCATTCACTCACCATCTTTCTCTCTCCCTCCCTCAGGCACATTTCACTCTGTTCTTTCTTACTTTTTACACTCTCTCTATGCTTCTTTGCCTCTCCTCTTTAGTCAGCCTCTGAGTTCCTTTGTATGCTGTGACTAATTTGCCTTTTCACACACGTGTTGACTGATACACAGAGCTATTTGTGAACCATTCCATTCCTGAGAACTGAAAGGGAATTGTCCGTCCATAGCAGAGAATTATGTTTCCTCTGACTTTCAGGCATTTATGAGCTTCACTGGATCGCCAAATTCCAGTCACAAGCCAGCCTTTTTTGTACATGTGCATTTATAATGTGTTCTCATCTTCTTGACACTTTACAGTCCCTCCCTCTGTGATAAGTCCACCAGAAGAGTCCGTTCAGGCAGCGCGGGGGGCGACAGTGACGTTCACCTGTCAGGCTGTTGGAGTGCCAACACCCATCATCACCTGGAGACTGAACTGGGGACACATTCCTGCCAGCAGCAGGTGGGTTTGATGAGAAATTCTCCACCCCGCTGACTTTTTATCATCTGTACTGTAATTAAAACTAAGTTACAAACTAAACTTAACTCACAACATTACAGATTATTCAAGATTTATGGAGAATGCCATGCAAATGGTTTTGAATATCTTTGAAACTGATATGCTCTGAATGTTTAAATTGATTAATTTTGGAAAACCATTTGTTGCACTGTTTTGGCAAGTTGTCTCAAACAAAACATCTGTATCTGTGGAAAGCCAGTCTTGCCTAATGGATCTGAAGCAGACCATGAAGATTTGAAAATGACTATTAATCTGTCTTCTCTACAACTTTCTCACCTGACATATGATTGAGACCACAGTATAATGCTATGCTGACTCATCATTGTATGTAGACCTGTGATTTTAATTACTGAGATATTTGTGGTGTGTTGCTGTTTCAGAATATTCATTCTGGGCGTAGTCTGCTGTGTGCGTTGTTAGGCAATTACAGTTGAAGTTTATAGATCTTTGTGTAACAATATTTCCGCAGACTGAGTCAGAAACTGAAGGATTCCTAATTGTTATGGTTCAGGTCATAGTTGACACTCAGTTTATTACTGTAAAAGCGATCATTTGTGCTGTATTTCTATGTTCCCAGGATCTCCATGACCAGCGAGAACGGCCGTAGCACCCTGACCATTCGTGATGTGAAGGAGGCGGATCAGGGGGCATATACCTGTGAGGCCATCAATGCTAAAGGCCTGGTGTTTGGTATCCCTGATGGAGTGCTAACTCTCGCATCAAATCCAAATCCAGGTACTGACACCTCACTTTTATTGTGGGTTCGCTATCAGAAGCACTACAGTTTTTACAACAAACTATAAATTCTAATCACAGTAAGAGTATAAATCGACTTGTTTCCTATGTCTTTTTTTGTTCTCTGTAGGCAACTGTCCTGATGGTCACTTCAGTGTGGAGGGCCGCTGTGTCTCCTGCTTCTGTGCTGGAATCACCAAGAACTGCAAGGGCACCGGCCGCTACCGCAACCAGATCAGCCTGCGTTTCACTGAGGAGGAAGACTTCAAAGGCAATGAAGCCATTGATGCTTATGAAACTGATAGACAGCTAACAGAGCTAATATAATCTCAACTGAAATACCTTTACAAGTTTGTGTAGTCCTAACATTTAGAGCCTAAAACAGGCTGAGTGAATCTGTTATTCTTACTTCCAGGAGTGAATGTCACCTACCCCTCCAGGCCAGGCACTCCTCCTCTCTCCTCCACTCAGCTCCTCATTAACCCTGAGATGGAAGAGTTCCAGCTTGTCGACCTGTCACGCCGTTTCCTCAACCTTGACTCCTTCTGGACCTTGCCTCGCCAGTTCCTGGGCAACAAGGTAAAAAGTAAAATTATTCACAGACTTTATTTTACTTAACTAATTATCACACTTAAGCATGAAAATCATCTATTTCTAGATTGACTCCTATGGAGGATCCCTGAAGTACAAGGTGCGGTACACACTGGCCCGCGGTCTGTCTGAGGTTGTGGAGAAGCCGGATGTGATGCTGGTTGGAAATGGACGCAGGCTTGTGTACCGCAGAGGCAGTGCCACTTTTGCCCAAGTGGCCAACCAGAAAGAGATCAAATTCTCTGAAGTAAGTCTTTGGTTAAGAAAGGTTATTCTAGCAAAAACCAGTGCAGAATCTGCACAATCCTGTGGTAAATTTGTGATGATGACATGTAGTTCTTTCAAAAAACTAAAATTCAAAATTGTTGTAGAGGTTGTCTGCAAATTCAAAGATGTGGAATAAAAATACACCAAATTTCACAGTAACAAAATTTGGACCAAATTTGACTTGCAGTATAATGTAAAAATCAAGAGATATAATGATATGAAGTAAATGTACAAACATTTGTTAACCTGCTTGTTATTGTTGTAGGATAACTGGCAGCACTCGAATGGCCGCTCTGTGAGCCGAGAGGAGCTGATGATGACGCTGGCCAACCTGGACAGCATCAGCATCCGCACCATCTACGACAACCACATGGTCAGCGTGGCACTGAGTGAAATTGTCATGGATACCACCACGGTGGAGTTCAGCACTCTGGGTCATGCTAAGAATGTCGAAGAGTGCAGGTAAGAAAAATGTGAAGATTTCAGCATGATACTGTGGGGTTAAGTGAAATGAGAGATCCTTACAAGACGTCAGTCAGTAATCAAAGCAACCTGTTGGGATGTGTCCAGTGTGCGCATATTTAGAGTGAAAAGTGCTGCACAATAATACAGTCAACATTCATATATGCATATGCAATGACTTCTTGAAATAATTACAAAATTGTATTTTGAGGGTCGGCTTGGTGGCCATGCCCCAAAATGTAACATCCCTGGTTCAATTCCAGCCAATGACCTTTGTTTCCTGTCATTCCCGTCTCTCTCTACTTGTGTTTTTTGTCAGTATCTTCACTGTAAACTATCCAAAAAAGGCAAAACATGCCCCCAAAAAATAAAAACATATTTTGGCTGTGCTTTAGTCAGCTGTTTTTTATTTACAACATTAGGAAAGTTTGCAATTTGTGGTGTTGTAATTTGAGTTGAGTTATCGAAACAGTTGGATAGAAACCCTGCTTGATGCTATTCATATTTATCATTCCCAGATGTCCTCCTGGATATACAGGCCTGTCCTGTGAGAGGTGCTCCTCTGGTTTCGAGCGTGTCCCTGGTGGCTCCTATCTTGGCACCTGTGCCGGTTGTAACTGTAATGGACATGCCAGCGCCTGTGATCCAATCAGCGGACACTGTCTGGTAATAGCTACCTCCTTTTTTGGCAAAAATCGCTGTCAGTCACTTGTTATTAATTGTGATTAATTGGAATTTACTGATAATCATTTCCTTGCTGTAAAACATTGTTTTGTCTGTTTAAAGGAAATACTCTTGTTCACTTTCTTGCCAAGAGTTAGTTGAGAAGATCAATACCACTCTTGAGTATATATGCTAAATATAAAGCTAGTGCCAGCAGGTGATTAGCTTAGCTAGCTTAGAATAAAGACTGGAAACAGCTAGTCTGTAAAAACCCCAACTTGTGGTTTGAGATATAACGTGTTATAACGTGTTCTGGTAGGCAGATTTTCAAAGGCTAGCTGTTTCTCCTTGATTCCAGTCTTTTTGCTAAGCTATGCTAATCAACTCCTGGCTCTAGCTTCATATTTAGAGTACAGACACAAAAGTGATATCAATCTTCATCTAATTCTGAGCAAGAAAGCGAATAAGTGTATTTCCCGAAATGTCAAACTATTCCCATTAAACTATTTTGAGTGGCATCCATGTAAGAGAATGACCAGTGTGTTCTCCCTGACACAGAGCTGCCAGCACAACACAGAGGGCCCTCAGTGTGACAAGTGTCGCCCAGGCTACTTTGGTGACCCGAGTCGAGGTCGCCCCGATGACTGCAAGCCCTGCCCCTGCCCGTACTATGAGACCTCACGCCGGTAAGGTCACAGACCACACACACACACACACACACACACACACACACACACACACACACACACACACACACACACACACACACACAAATACAAACACATCAACAGTGCAAATATGGGCATCAGTGGGAAAAGAATGAGCTGTTTCGCCCTGCGTTAAAAACAAAAAAAGTACTCCTAAAACCTGCGCTCATTCAGATATTTGAGCACTGGTTTATTCATTCAACATGCTACTCCACTGTTGTAAATGTTAATTTATGGCTTTTTGCTTTGTAGGTTTTCTGACACCTGCTTCCTGGATGTTGACCAACAGCCAACGTGTGATGCCTGCAGGCCCGGCTACACAGGACGACGCTGTGAAAAGTGAGGAAGCTGATGTCATTAACTGTGCCTTTAAGGGAGAAGGAAGTAATATGGTTTATAAGAAATGGTGTCAATCTTCAATGACTGGTAGTGATGATAAATGTCATCTTTATACTATCATATGATTATAATGACTGTTAATAACACAATCTACTCTAGAATATGGTTTTAATAAAAGATTGATTGTAACAATCAGAATGAGCTACAACAAACGCTTGTGGTAAATGGGTCAATCGTATCTCTAATATTTTTGTTTTATATCAGGTGTTCTCCTGGTTACGAGGGTAACCCCCTTCTCCCTAATGGAAAATGTTCTGCTAACCGTGAGTATACGTTCAACAATTGCGCCGACATTTTTGAAATCTTCATTTTACGGTGTGAAATCGACAGAAGCTGTACCTGGATTGTTTTACCTGTTTTACTTGAGTCATCTAGCAACATGAACGCAAAGAAGTCTTAACCCTGTGTAATGATTACCATGGGTTTTTTGTTTCCCCTGATACAGTAGGCTGTAGTATGTGGTCATGGCTCAGGTATGCAGAATGGCTGGAACACTCCCAGGTGCACTTTCCTCCCCATATGTCATCTTCTTTCCACTGTTCTCTCCCTGCAGAAAGCTCCAAGTGTGATAACAGAGGAACTATCAGCTCCAACAGCAGACCATGCAGCTGCAAGGTATATATGCAGTATGGAAACCTGCTAAGTGAAATATTAGGATTCTATCATGAACATTTATTGTGAAATCTGTTTTTCATTTGTCGTTTGTGAGGCTGACGTGTCTTACTGTCTTATTTTTTCTTCTATGAAAGAAATGGGCTTGACAGGCACATGGCTTACATATGTGTTTGTTTCTGTGTGTATGTGCAGAACAACGTGGCAGGCGCTCTGTGTGATGAGTGTAAGCCCGGGTTCTTCCACCTATCAGAGGCCAACCCTGAGGGCTGTCTACGTTGTTTCTGTATGGGCGTCACCAAACAGTGCGCCAGCTCCACTTGGAATAGAGATCAGGTGGGTTGCCAAGCTGTGAAGGGTAAAGGGAGGGGTGAATATTTTTGGTATCAAGTTTTGACTCAGTGTTTGTGCAGTCATGCTGTATCAGCAAATCCTTTCAGATGCTAAATAGTGAGATGCAATGTGCAAACAGTGATTGTGCTCAAGTGCGAGCACGTGTAAATCTCAGTTCACATCTCATTCAGACAAATTGTTTGTGTCTTTCAGGTGCGAGGGGGGGTGAACGGGCAGCTCTTCTCCCTCTCTAACAGCGCCAACACTAAAACTATCTCTGAAGGCATCTCCCAGAAGGGCTCCTCTGAAGTTGTCTACCGCTCCTTCTCCAGTGTCCCCAACGACATCTTCTACTGGGTCTTGCCTGAGAGCTTCAGAGGAGATAAGGTGAGAGAAAAACAACAAAGTGGAGAGCAGGCTAGGGGAGAGGAGAGGAAATAACTGTCAAGTGTTAGTCAAGCTAGATTTCTCTTGCCCTGTCTGTCCCACTCAGTCATGCATCAACATGTTGTATGTAAAGCCTCCTTTGAACCTTTGGCTTGAATTCACAGTCAAGTCCAACATGAGTGTCTTGTGACTTCCCCCACAGTATCATGGGGGTGAAATACCTTTCCACTATTCACTTTGTTGAGATGAGCTTCTCTTTTCACCGTGTTGCTACCAGGTGACGGCCTATGGCGGGGAGCTTCACTACACAGTGCACTTTGAACCGGTTCAGCACTCACTGGTGATTGACGGTCAGCCAGATGTGGTTCTCCAGGGCAGTGGCATCTTCCTGGAACACTACTCTCAGACCAAGCCTCTCCCACGTATCCCACAAACCTTAACTGTGACCTTCAGAGAGGTGTGTTTCATTGCTCATAAGGGAGTATCGTTCAGCCAAAGCTGAATCCTCACACAATGTTAGTAGACTTAACTTTTCTCTTTTCTCCATCCCTCTGGCTGATAGTCTGCATGGCGTCGCGCTGATGGGCAGCCGTGTACTCGTGAGCACCTGCTGATGGCTCTTGCTGACGTTGCTGTCTTCATGATCAGAGCCACCTATGCAGACAACATGGTTGAGAGCAGGTGCGGCGGGAGGTTCCTGTCACTGCACAGCTCGTTCACATACTTTAAAATTATTCCAAGAGCATCACACTTAATACACTTGATGGCAAATGTAAAGTGTATTGTTAATTGTGTGTTTTTTTGTGTTAAATAGTATCTCAGACATCAAGATGGACATTGCTGTTCCTCAATCCACTGGTAATGAACGCGCTGCGGAGGTGGAAGAGTGCGCCTGCCCTCAGGGATACAGAGGACCCTCTTGCCAGGTATGCATGCAGATTTCAGATAAGTAGTTTAGTTTAATTAAACAAAAAAAAACATCTGAGCAAACTCCATTTGCACATGAAGACTGTGAGATTTGGTTGAAAGCTTGGAAAAAAGGTAGTAAGGGGACTTTGAGTTAAGATTTCCAAGGTCAAGAATGAACTTTCATGCTCTAGATAAGTTAGTTTAATTTAGTTTTAGTTTGAAAAAAGAAAGAAAAGTAAGGCAATCACAGCTATGCCTAAACTTGTTAAGAACAGCACAGTAAAGTCTATTTTTCCATTACAGTCCTTGATGATAATTGCAGTCTGTCTCCCTACTGCAGTGGAACATATTAAGACATATTCCTCTTTGTCATCACTTGTCTCTCACCTGAGGTGTTTTTCCATGTCGTTGCAGGAGTGTGATGAAGGTTACACTCGGACCAGCTCTGGCCTTTACCTGGGCACTTGTGAGAGGTGCGACTGCAATGGTCACGCCAGCAGCTGTGACCCGCAGACCGGCAGGTGTCTGGTAGGTTTTATGCAACTCTTCTTCTCTCCCAATTCTTTGCCAATGTTGAAGCTGCTTTGATCTCTGCAGTGGAATGCACTAATGGTTTCTTGGCGAATCCCAACATGTGGAAACACACTGTCACTCGCAAGTACTGTATATTCAGCTGTTCCATGGATCTCACCCCTTCTTTATCTGTGTGTGTCCTGACCAAAAGAATTGTCTCCATAACACCGCCGGGCCGAGGTGTGAGCGCTGTCAACTTGGTTTCTATGGAAACCCTGTAACGGGTGGTGCTCAGGCCTGCCAGCCCTGCCCCTGTCCTGGAACCGCTTCCAGCAACCAGTGAGTTCATGTCTTCAAGTCTTTTCAACTTGTGTCAGCTTTATTCAGCCAGTATAGATTACTAGATTAGGCAAAGTAAATTGTGTGCAATGCAGGAGCTGATAACCACTTAAAAATCCTTAATATCACCATAATGCCCCATAATCCAGAGATCAAACTGTATATGAAACATGATTCATTCCAAAAAGAGCATCGTCATGGTGTGTGTGGCCCTCTTTTGGCACAGATTCTCCCCGACCTGTTATCTGGAGTCTGATGGCCAGCCGTCCTGTGACAACTGTCCCCCTGGATACACTGGCAGACGCTGCCAAAGGTAAGCCCCCCCCTCCTTATCTTTCTACTTTTTCTTTTCCTATCTGTCTTCTTCTCACGGTCCTCTGGACACTGCTCAGTGTTTGGGGTTACTGGGCGGGCCGGCACCAAGGTTAGCAGGGGCTGGCAGTAGCACACAGTGGTTTCATTCACAAGAAAGGGATATAAGCATGTCTGTAGTTCGCATCTCTCTTGTTTTTTTCCCCCAGCAGTTGTGATTGAGTGGCAGTCAGTCGAGGGATGAGAGACGCCACCCATTCTGATGTATCTGTGAAGTTTTGTGCTGTGTCCTGTTTTTCCAGATCTGCTGGTGGATATTGTTTTTGTAGATTTATTGATTTGCAAAATGTAAGGTCATTTCTGCTGTGGTAGAATTGTATATCTTTGGTAAAAGATAAGGGGCCTTTGGTGGTACTGAGAATGTCATCACTCACATTTTATTGTTTGTGGAAAGAAATTTGCCAAAGGAGAAATAGCGGTGCTGTATGTCCTGAGGAAACCTTTAGTTAAGTTGGCTTTAGATCTTACTTTTGCTTTCTTCTGTCCTTTGCTTTACCTTCAAAAGCCTTCTCAGAGGTTGCTTTCTGCTTCAGATTTGCGCTTTGCTGGTAGCAAAATTTTAAGGTGTTGGTTTATGTGATCTCTATATATTCACAGACCAAATGTATTGTCTGGGCCTATACGACATAAATGTAGGCGTGGCATTTATGAGGACTCCTGTCTGGCTAATCAATCTTTGCTGCTCCGAGGGCAAAGATGACGAGGTGACTTGGGTGTAAGCCGCAACTTATAAATCATTTATTATTTGAACGTCTCTGCCTGCATCATACCTGATTCTGCTGTTTTGACATTAAGAGAAGAGATGCCATCTGCAGACAGTTGTGGGGACCTCTTCCTGGAGAACCAGATAGACGGCCTCCTACCTGTGGAATGTGGAGCTGAAGCAGTATTCAATTTCAGCTTGGAGAAAGAGATAGTACTGTATGGCAGTGGAAATGATGACATTGACTACCAGTTGCCTACCCCCATAGGAACAATCGTCATCCCTACAAGGACTTTACTGTCTACTGCAGCTCAACATCACACCACCCATTCCACTACAGCAGCTAGGGTGGGCATTGTCTCAGTCACCCCCAACAGATCAGCACCCAGACTCCCACCACGCTTCACACCCAGCTCAGAGAGCAGACACTCCAGCTTCCAGCACCTGCTCCGAATTCACCTGAACACCTTTAACCAGCGCCTGAGCATGTTGGAAAGAAACACGCTTGATATGAAGGAGAGCATTCACAGTATGGAGGACCAGCAGAGTCATCTCAGCTCCCAGCTGAATGAGCTCGTCGCTATCCAGACGGCTGGGGAGAAGAACAAGAAGGTTAGCAAGCTGGAGAAGAGCTACACAGACATGGACGCTCGTCTGAGCAGACTGGAGGGAAGGCTGGAGATCCTGATTGACGGCTTCACTGCCCTGGCTCAGGAGTTGAATAAGATGAAACGTGCTAGACACACTTCCCATTTGCCCCAAGAAAAGAGGGCTCTGCCTTCATTCGCCACAGTCGTCGCAGTCCCGTTGTACTCAACACCTCAGCCTCCAGTCAGAATTATACCTACTGAAACGCCATTCACCAGCAGAGCCACAGTGCCCAAAAACATACCCACCGCAGGCCTCTCCGCAAATAAATCCACTTCTACTCCTCAGAGAGAAAGAAAACTCAAATCAGCAGCCACCACTACACCAGTGAAAAGCACTACACAGCTCCAGTCAGTCACTAGGTCATCCAAAAGTCAAGTCTCAACAAGGTCACCGATCAAGTTGAAGACCACCCTGAGTAAACATAGGACTACTTCAAAATCTACATCTCAAGCTACAGCGAAGCCTGAAACAAAAAAGCCAGAAGGTAGGAGGTCCGCTGTGACGGCTAAACGTGTTTCACAGCCAAGCAAAACAATACCAAAACAAGTTAAAGAAGAGGCAACAACCACTAAATTTCAACTGGAGCCACCATCTCACAAATCAAAGCCTGACCAGGCCAATAAAAAGGATTCTGCATTACCCGTCAAAAACAATGGGCGTAACAAGGCATTTAGATCAGATGCACCAGTTCCAAAAAAGGTTCAGGAGCGTGGAAAGTCTTCAGAAGGGGATTTGAAGAAATCGTCAAAGTCACACAAGGGTAACTCCACCCAAAATGAGAAAACGGTGGAGCGCAACTCATATAAGTTGGTCTCTCACAAAACAAAGAATTCTGTGAAGAACACAGTCACAACCACAAAACCTACAAAAGCTACTACTGCAAAGAAGAATAACACAACAGTAAAAAGGAAATCAACTCCGCCTAAAACAAAGGCTACTACTGCAAAGAAAGTAACAAAAAAATCCCAGCAGAAAAAGAAGACAAACCCTCATTCTGGTGTTTTGGACCTACTGCAGCTCTTAAAAGGAGATCACAAGTCTGCAAAGCAGAAAAAGAATCAAGAGGGTTCTCTACACATTGTCTTGGGAAGGCTGGCCATTCCTATCAAAATTATCCCCGATGACTAGAGAATTATGTGCTGTGTTTCATTATTTTAAATTTTTCACATTGTTTATATGTCTAGCCTCTGATCCTGATATTTATGTCTGTTACTGCACGTCAATGGAACTTTATGAAGGGACTGATTTTATGACACTGTTATTTTAGAGGGACTTACCAGATGTTTAAAGCCATCCTGATGTGGTGTTATGTTTTTAATACTAATGGCTTTTAAGGTGTATTTTATTACAATCAGAACTATTGCACAAAATCCTGCTATGAAGAGATAACTTAGCATTAGGGGTTCTTATGTGTATAAATTTGTCCATTGTGTTATGGCCAGACTACCTCAACTTTCGAAAGTATCACCCCCAACCCTTTGTTAGATCATTTTGAAAACCTTATGCCCATCATTCTTGTTTCATGCATTCACATGGGTATGTCTTTAATGGTGTTTTCAGTTATATTTGTTGGTGTCCCGGAAAAGCCTTATTACTAGACAAAGTTACATATTGTTTGCAATGTAAATGCTCTGTGCTGACAGAGTTCTACATTTTGGGTTTTATTTTCTCGATTGTCTTAAAAAAGATTATTTCAAATGTTAAATTTCAAGGATGAAGAACCAGTACATTACAGACAAGTCTAACAGTCTTAACATCCTGCTAGTGGCCGTACATGCTGCAATGTTAGTTGCAAATGTTAGTATGCTAACACGCTAAACTAATATGGTAAACATGGTAGAAATAATACCTACTAAACATCAGTATGTTAGCATTGTCATTGTTGTCATGCTAACATTTAGCTCAAAGCACTGCTGTAGACTGTTTCTGATGGATAAAACCTCTTGGGAGCATGAACATGCTCAGCAAATTTCATTGCATCCTGCCAGTTAGGTTATGACGTATCTTGGTGAAAAGCATGAAACATAAGTCTACATAAGTCCAATATATCGTATCAAATATTTACATCATTTGACACAAGCATTACGCTACCAGAAAGCTCATGGTGAGGCCAAAGTGGAATGGGATCATCCTCTGTGGAGCATGACGTTTTTTTTCTTAAAGTTGGATATTTCTTGCTTACTTGTTGATATTTTAGTCCAATGGTGGCACTAGAGGAAAGGTTGGATGTGCCTGAAAACAACTGGATTAATCTTTTAGGGGCCATGGATATTCATAGTCAGTTTCATGGCAATCTGGCCAGTAGTTGTTTAGACCAAAGCATTTGATGCTGACCACCCAATATTTGTGCTACTTTACTAGTGGGGCCAAGGTTTGGTGTATCACTGAACAACTGTCGTATCATCAGCATTTAGAGAAATGTTAGGAATGCATAGACCCAGTTTTCAAGATCATATCTATATATTTTTTTAGGAGAAATAGAAGGTTGTATGTCATGTTATGTTTATCATGAGCTGTATGTTCTTCCTTAATAGCCTTTAGTTATGAAAATTTTTAGCATTTTCACATTATCTGTTTTGATCTATTTTCCTATGTAACGAGGATTATCCTTATCTTTAAATCTATATAACAACACTGACTGGAAGGACTGAGTTAACCACACTTTAGAAAACTACTGTACGTCTCAGGAGTTAGTTTGAATAGGGTTTCCCAAAGCAAGTTCATAGCATGGATGTCCTCTTGCTGGCTGTTGACCTGCGGACCTGCCAGAGGACAGGTGAGGTAAGACTGTGACAGGAGCTATCCTTAGGGCGACCTTCACAGATCTGTAGTTGTATTAGCCTTTGCTCTGGTGGCAGTGGCATTGTTTGCTTGGGTTGAAGGCGTATTGCTTTGCTATATCAGAAATAACTTTCCTCTTTACCAGCACTATGCTCACCTCTGCTTTTTTTCTGATATCAGTTCTGTATTTGTGAAGCTTTTATTTTAACATTTTTTGAAATCTAGTGATATTTTTCTGATTTCTGAACGTCTCTGTTCTGAGTGCAAAGGTGTTCCTCAGTTTCAGCTCATATGAGAGATGGAATCAACATCTGAGACATGTTGAATATTTTAGCAGCGGCTATGCTTCATCCATCTCCAGTGCAAGCAATATTTCATGATCTTTTTTCTCTGGGAAAAAGGTTTGTATTCAATGCAAAAGCTGGGTGATTTAGGTCATGTGAAGACTAGTGTTCAGTGTATGTATGTGTACTTACTGGATGGAATAACAGAATCTTTTGTATGTTCCTTGTCTGAATGACTCAGTCCTTTGTTCTTGGTTGAAGTCTGCCTTGGGTCAAGAAGACTCCCCTAATGACACAATTCATCAAATGTATCAACTTCTGCAGACTTCCCTGCTTCCTGCCTCATTGTTCTTTGGGTTAAAACTTGTATCCTCCTTGACTGGAAATATTTACTTAAACATCTATTTTTATTTCAGATGTGCAGCAGGATACACTGGCAACCCACTGCTTGGACAGAGATGTAGTGTTGGCAACAATGACGTCAATGGTACATACTGTATTTTGATTCAGGAAAATGACAGATATTGTTCCATCTTCTGGTTTGTTCTTTATCTTAACAAAAGTTGCAAAGATTCCCTTCATGTCATTAATCTGGATTCAACAAAGTGTCTTAAATAGAGAGCTGGTACATACTGTAACTATCAGCTAACAAGATTTACTGCTGTGTTACAGGTAACTGCTATAACTGCAACCAAAGAGGAAGTGAAGGCTGCAATGGTGGTGTGTGCCGCTGCAAGGTGATCAAACAAAGACATTTGTATTTTTTCCACCAACTTTTTGGTTGTTCTTGTTGTATCTTTTGTATCCTCTTTCCGACTAGAATGGACTGATTGCCTTGTATCTAATTTCCTCGATACTGTGTTGCAGATGAACGTTGAAGGCCCATCTTGCTCCAGCTGTAAGTCTGGAACCTTCCATCTCAGCCCAGAGAACAAAGATGGCTGCCTGTCCTGTTTCTGTATGGGCGTCACTCAGCAGTGCTCCAGCTCTACCTACTACAGAGACCTGGTAAGGCCTTTAAGTGGTACATGACACAATGACACAGCAACAGTGCAATGGTTCATACTTCGAGAAGTAGTCATTTAAACCTCTGAACAACCAAACCAAATGTAAGTTTGCACCAGATAAAGCAACTATGCAGTAGTGAAGATCATAGCAGCAAGTGAGTTAAGGATTTACTTCAGAGAGAAAAGACGTGTGTAGTCTAAGTTCAGGGAAGTCTAAATTCGCCCTCCTCACACCAACTTTAAGTGGTTCCAAGTCAGTAAGATCACGTTCATCAGTGGTGTTGGCCAGAAATTGACTAATATCACCCCACATAGGCAATTATTTCTGCGCACCCACACTCTCCTTCTAAGTGAAAAAAAATGCAGGGATAACTTTTGACATCTTGTCTCTCAGAATTTCCCCAGGGCAAAAGGTTGAGAAACGTGAAGTCTACAAGGTCACATATAGACTGATGGGTTGGGAAGCAATACATTTAAGTGCAGTGGCCAACAGATAGGTAGTATTAAGAAATACTGAAACTTGTAACACTCTTTACACAAGTGGAGTACACAAGTTTTACCAAGCTCCAGTGTTTCATGAGCACCCTATTGTTTTGGAGGCTTTCTTTCTTACATTTACTGCAAAGATAGCCAACAGCAGCCCATAGAACCGATTAGTCAATTGTTATGAAAATATGCACATTGTTAGAGGTCAGTCATCTTTCTAGCACCACAATGAGTCCAAAGTTTTGACTCCTGAACTTTATTTATCCCTGAGGGTCAAGACAAGTTCAATAACTAAAAACTAGTCTTTTTTGCCTACTTAGTCAGCTGCCATTCTGAGTTTTCTCAGAAAATAATTTGTCTCTTTCCCTAAAATGTTCAGGAAGTCAGCTTTACTGTATCTTCTGCTGGAGCTTGATTGCATTTTCAAATGTGCTCTTGCAGGTGTCCTCAGTATTTTCTCCAGGGAACTTCCAGGGATTTGCTCTGGTGAACCGTCAACGCACCAATCGCATCTCCACTGGTTTCAGTGTGGAGGTTTCCACTGAAGGCACTCAGCTGTCCTACAGCAACTTTGACTACCTGGGACAGGAGCCTCATTACTGGCAGCTTCCAGGGGTCTACCAGGGAGACAAGGTCAGTATCAAAGAGCACACACAGCGGCTAAATCAGTGGAAGTAGCCCAAGCAAGACCACAAACCCCTTAATGCTGTATATAAGGGGCTGAGCAGCACTCATCAGAAACTTGTAGACTACTCTTATTCTATCGTTGTCTCCATTTTGCTTTTTTTTCTCAAGCAGATTGCCTTTTCAGCCCGTTTGCTTCAGCCTACTTTGCCTCCATTGCTACATTCTGGTCTTCAGTCTTCAATCTTGTTAAATCTGTGTGTTCAAAGGGTAAAATAATGTGCACAGATTTAATGGCCCCAGTGCTCACTTACATAACATAGCTCTCCATTTTTGTTTGTATGTTTTACCCCTTGCACTCTCTGTAGAAAGATTCTTTCTTTGCTCGCGCGAAACGAGCAGAGCAGGTACAGTAACGTCAGTCAGCGGTTGTCATGTTGTGACTGTCGTTTGAAGTACAGTGTTGTCTAGCATGTTTGAAATAACTGTTGATGTGGCATTGTGTGATATACTGAATGCCATACATTGTACTTTTTATGCGGTGCATATTCATATATATATATAATCATCATTTCTTAATGTTTACTGAATTATTTATTAGAAACATGGTATTTTACAGCAGTGTATGCAGTTTGCAGCTGAAGGTGGCCACTAGCGTCTAGATTTGACCACTTGCATCGCAGTGTATATTGCACACAGAAATTGTTTTCTGCTCCACATCACATGAGTCATGTAAATGGATCATTAATGGTCCATTAAAGCGCTTCATACAGTTTAACTTTGCTCAAATAACACTGCCATAACACTCCCAAATACTATCAGCTCAGTGATAAGGAAAGTGATCAAAGAGCTTGCTTTATCCACATCAATAGAGTGACTCACACTTACCAGAGGAGCAGATAAGGAAGGATGCTTCCATTTGGAACCTAATGGCCTCTGAAAGTAAAGATACCCACAGATCCAAAAGAGCTAGCCAGGTATTTGGTATGAACGACTCTGTAGATTGTTGTAGTGAAGACAACACTCTGTAATAATAAGCTAACACACTGAGAGTTTGTGGACATCTGTGGAAATAAATCCCCTCGGTTCATAGATGTAGCAAGCATGGAGAATCACCTCGGTTTGATGAAGGGTCACCGAGCAGGAGCATGTTGTCAGACTGTGCGTGAGCATTTGCATGTGTGTGAATCACAAAGAGGTCTGAGTTGGTATCCAAAGTCACAGGGGAGTTTCTGCTGTGTTTTATCTGTGATCCGACTGTTGGGAGTGAGATCAATTCACCAGAGCCTTGTTGTACAGCGCATCCAAGCATCATAAACTAAAAAGCATGACTCGGCATGTTCACCTTCTGACTGTGACGTACATCAGTGTACATTATAGAAGAACTAAATTCTAAACCCCCCCTCCATCATTCTGATTGTTCCCATGGTTACGTATCTTCTGTATCTACGGTACCCCACTTTCCGCCTCCCCAGGGTGATGTCAGACAGCTGGATGATGCGGTCTGGGCTCTCTTCTCTAACTTCTCCAATGGACAAGCTGGTTCCCCTCCATTCTTTCCCTCTTCCTCTAAATCCTCCTCCTCTTCCTCTTCTTCTTCCTCTCGGGTCCCAACTTCCTCTTTCTCCTCTTCATCCTCGCGATGGTCTTTGCGTAACCCGAGCCCCCCTTCTCCTCCGTCTGGTATCTCCTCTTCAGTTAGACCAACCAGACCCCAACGCTATTCCGCAGGCGTCGCTCCTCGTCTGCAGGTACACTCAGTCACAGATTGCAAGAGGTTTACGAGCCTTTCTGTGTCTTGGTCATATTGGTGACTTCTTGTATTTGTGTTTGGGGTCTGGCCCTGCTGCGGATCAACAGAGCAAGAACACAGTGAGAAAGACTTCTGCTAGTGCTTCTGGGGACAGCAGCAAGGTAGACTGTGGCATGACTGACTGGCTGACTTCATGTCTCGCCTTTTGGCGCATACTCATGGGAAACTGTAGTGCTGTCTTTTGATAGTAAAGCTTTAAAAGTTAATTAATAACCAACAGTCCTCGGTTTGTCCAGGGCAGTTAAGGTTTGGTTCAGAAACTCTTAACAGCACATAAGAGATTAAAATTATGTAATGCAGAATATATTTAGTTTATAGTTACCAAAGAATGGATAATTCACACAATTCCAATGCTAGGTGGGTGGTGTTTTCCATTGTTAAGCAAATAGCTCCCACTCAGTGCTGTCACTGTAATTGTCCACTTGAGAGAAATATTGGTTTTACAGTGGTCTGTCATTATACTGTTGTCTGGTTTATAACAGCCTCTTATTGAGGCATGTCTTAAGCTGTCATTTTTACATTATTGACAGTGGAAGTTGTTGTTTTAGTTGTTAGGCAAGGCACAGTGTGACGTCTATGATGTTATCAAACTGTCAGTGGAGCCTTTAATAGCACTCGTACTAAAGAACATGTACTTAAAAGAGTTTAACTCGTATGTCACACATTTGTCCTGAGATTCTTGTCAGGCTTTACTTTTGGGGACGCTTTCCTGTCTGTACTGCTTCTCTGCCTGCTTATGATTTAGTTTCGCTGCCTCTCTCTCTATCTGTGGCTTATTCTCCTTCCTCCTCTGCCTCTCAGTACGCTCTGGTCTACAAAGGTTTCAGCTTGCACCAGGATGATCTGCTCTACTGGCAGCTCCCAGCGCAGTTCACAGGGGATAAGGTAACTGTGAAAACTTTGGGGTGACGTCCCCTCCTGACCCCGGGTCAACCCAAGAAAATACAGCACCTTTAGTATCCTCCAGACTTCCCTTCAGCCCTCATCCTCATACTCTCTTCTATCCAGTCCCTCACATGTAAACACTCCCTATACCCCCTAACTTTGCCCCAGCCCTCCCTCCAAGTGACCTCTTGACTTTCTGTTCTACATACATTTTTTTGTTCATAATCCACACATACTCCATCTGTTACATACAATTAGAAATAGAAACTACAAATATTCCTTACTACTCTTGGGTGTCACCTGATTGACTGTTTATGATTTAACATTTAATTCAAGAAGGATTCAAAGTACAAATGCCAGAAGTCATATAATTCTCTTCTGTGTCATTAAAGGGGTACTTAGTATTGCACTTCCATAAAGTTAGGCCACTCACAAGAGAACAATAAAAAAAAAAAAAGAATGGTCAAAATCGAAGCAGCAGAGGCCAAGATATCCTGACTTTTAGTCTCTAGCAAGGGGCAATTTCCAAAAACCTTGGATCCTACAATTCCCATAATGCAGCTGGGTAGCATATTTCATTGCAACTCCCCTGCATTCAAAATGCCCACTTCTTTCAACTTTCTTAGATTGTAATGCCGGCTTTCTGTTAATGAATTTTAAGCGTCAACCCAAGCTCATATAACCCCGATGACATCGTTACGCCTATGACATCACCAGGGTTATTTTTTCAGATTTTAGAAAGCTTTAGAAAGTTTTCACAGGCTGAGTAGTGATCCCCATGATGAGTAATCTAAATCCTGTAAACACTGTAACTCTCACATGTTTAATGGGACTTTTACATCCTTCTAGTGCATTGGATTTGATGTATGCTCTAAGTAGCCATCTGGCATTGATTTTTGCAGCACTGTTTGACCTGGCAAAAGATCTAAAGCCTCTTCCTTGCTATCCATGGTTTAGGTGGGTTCTTACGGCGGTAAGCTTAAATACTCCATCTCCTATGTGGCTGGTTCAAGAGGAACACTACTTGATGATGGTGACATCCAGATTATTGTGAGTATGCCCTCATGCTGATTCACTGTTTTCGCCCATGTTTACATGCATGTGTTGCGTTTACTCACCCGTCAGTGTTGTTCCTGTAGGGTAACGACATCACTTTGGTAGCTCGTCAGCCCTGGCAGAGGAGGCAGCAGGGCAGCAGAGAGACTCACCAGTTTGAGATTGTCTTCAAAGAGGTGAGTGGCTCATAATCAGCACTGTTGTTACATGGTGAACAGAAAGTATATCAGCAAGCATCTGGCCTGTTGAAGTAACCTGTGACTGAACCTGACCGCTGGCTCCTTATGTTCCTAGAGATGGGCAAGCAAAAAGACAATTTTCTTGCATCAATCATAAAGTTGTGTTTTTATTTCAAATTAAAATATACTAAATTCAACAATAAGCTTTCATTTTGTTTCACAGGAAAACTGGCATCGTCCTGATGGCATGCCTGCCACCCGAGAGCATCTGATGATGGTTTTGGCTGATCTGGATGACATCCTGATTCGAGCATCCTACTCCACTGAGATGCGGTCCTCCAGCATCTTTGATATCAGCATGGAAGTTGCGGTGCCTAACTATAGCGGCTTGGCACAGGCCCTCGAGGTGGAGCAGTGCCGCTGCCCACCTGGATACCAGGGACTCTCTTGCCAGGTAATTATTAATTCTTTCTGAATTTCTCAGAATTTTTCTGAATTGTTGACTTCACTGGACGCAATACAGGCTGTTTGTGCTTCATTGTCTGAATCACATAATGTCTCTTTAAGGACTGTGCGCCTGGATATACTCGCACTGGAGGAGGTTTATACCTGGGTCACTGTGAGCTCTGTGAATGCAATGGCCACTCCGACTCCTGCCACCCTGAGACTGGCATCTGCACGGTATGAAGCACTAGATTAGTGTATGACTGATATTGGCCTTGTTGTGGCTAGATTTTAGCCCCCCGACGAGATGGATAAAGCTCTAAACACGATACGTTTCTCCTTCCAGAGCTGCCTACACAACACTCAGGGGGAGCTCTGTGAGCAATGCGCTCCTGGCTTCTTTGGTGACTCCACTGTTGGCACGCCAGAAGACTGCCAGGCCTGCGCCTGCCCTCACACTGACCCAGACAACCAGTGAGTACTGGCACAGATACCAAGATCTCACATTCCACCTCCATTTATAGCTCAAGACAATGCTATATCCGGCTCACTTGCTGTTGTTTACTACAAATTCTGTAGTTTGATTCATTTCTGTTATTAACCTGTTTCCTGCCAACTAACATGAAATATTGTTTATTCACTTTCCTACTGAAATCATCTGATTTTATATCCTCACTTACTTAATTTTAACAAATGTTGTTGCCCAGTGCTAGTAAAAAGCTGCAGTATAAATTGAAATTGTGTTCAGCTAGTGCAAATCCACTAGTTTTTTGATCAAGTGTCATATTATGGTTCCTTTGCCATACTCTGCCATGCTTCAAAATATTCATAGCTGTGTCTTAGACATTCCTGGAACACATGAAATTGCCTTAGCAAGATTTTTCCAGTTAATTTACAGCAGCAATTGAACCTTGTTTCTGCACTACAACTTAGCTTCTTGTTTGTGTGTGTGTGTAACTCTTGTAACAGGTTCTCCCCCACCTGTGAGAGCCTTGGAAATGGAGGCTACCAGTGCACTGCCTGTCAGCCCGGGTACACTGGCCAGTACTGTGAACGGTAAGATAACCCAATGCGTTCTCTTGATGTGGGTCTGCAATTTTGCCAAGCCATGACAAGAATTTCGTTCAAACCTTGAGCTGGATAAAACATTGTCATTGACTTAACTCTGTGGTTAAGTCTGGTTTCTATGTCTGTTTCTACCATTGTCAGTTGTGCTCCTGGATATGTTGGCAACCCACAGGAGAGAGAGAAGTGTCGTCCTTACGATGGTAAGGCTACAGGGCTCATGTTCATTAGTCATGATTGTGCTTATGTTCCCAAGAGAGAATGAAATGCTTGTGTTCTTGAAATATTTACTGTAGCAGAAAGCTGCTGAAAATGCAGGTATTTCTCAAAGGAGGCTAAGAAAAGTGGAATTTTCATTTATTGTGACTTCAGACTTGTGTTTAGATCAGTTGCAGTAACCTTCTCCTGGTACGATTAATTAAGTTTGGCATGAAGTTGAACGTTGAATGACAAATATGGTCCTGCAAAATAAAGGCAGGCTTATTACAGGTACACACAAAGGGAATTATCCACTACAAACCAACATCCTTCACAGCTAAATAACAATGCAGTTTAATGAAGATTACAAGCAGCAAATCCAGCTATGCAGCTTGGCAACCTCACAGAGCTTTGACGTCAG
The DNA here is from genome assembly GCA_002120245.1 of Maccullochella peelii. Lineage (NCBI taxonomy): Eukaryota > Metazoa > Chordata > Actinopteri > Centrarchiformes > Percichthyidae > Maccullochella > Maccullochella peelii. The sequence continues at coordinate 116,368 of LKNJ01001157.1, forward strand.
AGCGAGGTTGCCATCAACCAGCAGAGACTCCAGCAAGTCACTGCGTCCGGCCAAGAAATAGTCCAGCATAAAAGCCTCCTGAAAACCTTTTTACACTTCGGCTTTTGTGTGGATTAAACAAAGACGATATAATGTATTAATTAGTGAGCTTTAGAGGTGCTGGTAGTCAGATTTCTTTACATCTTGATGAGTTTGTTATGACCTTTTCTCTTTACAGCTGCAGCCTCCCTGGTGGTGAAGGTTTATCCAGAGAGGGTCCTGGCATCCCAGGGTGGCCCAGTCACTCTCAGGTGTCAGGTGTCCGGCTCTCCTCCACACTATTTCTACTGGTCCAGAGAGGATGGACGACCCATCTCCAGCAGTGCTGATAGACGCAGACAAGGTACATCACACACTTCAGCCACATGGCCACAACTAGTGTGGGATGGTTAGACATAATCATATCCTATAGATCCCAAAAGTCCCAAAAATGTTACTGAAGTGTGTTTTATGAACTCTTTTTTGGTTTGAAATACATTTGAAAAAGTTCAGATTTAACTGATCTGAATACACAAATTGTTTTTAATTGATATACATATAGAACAGCATGTTACGTCAGAATACAATACCTGTTGCTCATCTGTGTGTGCAGGAGCAGAGCTGTATCTCCCCAGTGTCCAGCCAAGTGATTCCGGCGTCTACGTCTGTACCTGCCGAGACCAGCGTAGCAGCAACAAGAGCCGTGCTGAAATTGTTGTCACAAGTGTGTATGGTCTCACTTTTTCCCCCTCATGCAGCTTATTGCAGCACACTAAACAAATACCATCCATGGTTCAATAAATGGGTTTGCTTGTGCAAATGGGTTTGCTTATGTAAGACCTCATTCTTCAGTTTAGTTGACTGTGGCGTGGTGCATTCTTGGTATTTGGAGTTTTGAAGGTGCTATGATAAAATAGCAAAGATAGCAAAATCAGATGAATCAGACATGTCCTTCAGTTTTAATGAGGTTGTTTTAGCTTTTATAGTGAATTTGAAATTGTTTCTTGTGGTACCACTGATTATTAATTAATTATTTAAACTGCTTAAATCTGATGTTAAGCCGGCTGGGTTTGATTAGAAGCTTCATTTTTTTATTTTGGCAGAATTGCTGCAGTTCATCAGCTTTAACAAAAGGCTGGCAAAAATAACAAAGTGCAAAGGTGTTTTGCTGGTATTATGCCGACATAAAAATTGCCAATCATTAGCATTTTAGGTTTTTTTGCAGTGCTCTTAACTGTATGAACAATCAGTTTATACTGATTGTGTCCTAATTGTGTCCGTGTATTTTACCAGGTGTCCCATCCAAACCCATTGAGGTGACAGTTGAGGCGCCCACAGCCCAGACTGTCAGGGTGGGGTCTACTGTCAGCTTCATCTGTACTGCAAAGAGCAAGGTAACACTGGTCGATGATCATTGCTATTTTACTTTATTATATTTTATACTTTCTTGCCAAGAGTTAGAACACTCTCATATCTGTCCATTAGGTATGAAGCTGGAGCAAGCAGCTGGTTAGCTTAGCGTAAAGACTGGAAACAGAAGGAAACAGCTAGCGTGGTTGGCTCTGTGTTGGTTTTTCTTTTTAGCTAGCCTATTATTTTAACATTTAAAAATTTTAACAACATACTCTCTTAATATATTTACATTGTTTTAAAAGTCTAAAACTGTGGTGCATTCCACTGAAGTTTCTGTATAATAGAAAGTACACGTTGGTAGTGTTGCTGCATGTTGCCATGACGCTGTGAGCAGAACATTTAGCCTCTATTGAATAGTTAGTCTGCAGCCGAACAACAAGAGCCTTTTTGTGCCATGTTTGAGGTTGCGTGCATCTTGTGATTTGTGTGTGTTTATCTGCTCACCCCTCCACAGTCACCAGCCTACACCCTGGTGTGGACCCGGATGGGTAACGGGAAGCTGCCCAACCGGGCCATGGACTTCAACGGCATCCTGACAATTCAGAACGTCCAGCCCGAGGATGCAGGCGTCTACGTTTGCACGGGCTCCAACATGTTTGCCATGGATGAGGGCAGTGCCATCCTCTACGTGCCAGGTTCGTGATCCATGGCACCACATTCCATTACCCACCACCCCCTGCTACCCTACCAGCTCTGGCTCCTGTAGTTTCCCTCCCTCTAAACTTGAGTCCCCCATCCAGCTTGCAGTGGTGCATGCTTCTCTGTTTTACTGCATCTCTCATCATGCACTATAATAAAACACTCTGGATTAACAGCATAATACGCTTGCAGTTCTAACTCCAAATGCTTTTGCCTTCTGCTCTCAGATACCAACATATAAGCCATGTCTTATTATCATCCTGCCGATCCAGCTCTTCTTACTGCCCTTTTTTTTAAACTCGCTTTTCTTGTATGTCTCTGATCAGTGGTTTTTCCTAGACTTTAAATGAAGAAATACAGCTTGTGGGTTTGGTTAAAACTAAAACTGTAGGGTACAAATGTTTCGGATAACATATGGGGTTACTCAAAGTCATGACATATCCACTACACTTAGGCGAACTGAGCGCTGATTTGGGTCAGTGATTTGTGGGTAATGCTTTCCACCAACACTCTACTGAAGCTACTGCAGATTTTTTTCTTTCCTGTTTTTTTTTTTTTGCTTTTCACATGGGTTGAATTAATCTGTGGTGGTTTGGTTGCTTCTCGATCACTGGTAGAGTCGCTGGTTTCTGCTGTTAGAGGTTTCACTAGCAGGGTGCTGGATTCTGGTTTCTTTAACTTTGGGCTCCTGGGGCCCCCTCCCTGCCGGAGCTGTAGTGTGTAATGATGAGGAGGAATGTGGATGCCATGATTGGTGCTTAATGACTCTGCGACTGACATTCAAAGAGGACTTCAGTGTATCTGGAAGAGAGGAGAAGTAGGAAGAACCCCGCTACCCCCGATTCTTTTTGTGTTGTTCCACTCCATACAGTTTTCCTTTCTGAATTGACTGTCTGCTGTGTTACACTCCTGATCATCCTGATGATGAATGTCAATGAACAAAACGGTGCTATTAGCCATGCAGTTGGTTAAACCTGTGGTTGAATTCACTTTCTCAACGTGCTGTCATACTGCTGTAATATCACTCCGTCATTCCTTTAGTGTTGGCAAAAGTCGGTCCTGTTTGTATCGATTACTTGTCAGATTTAGTTGGTAAAATATTCTGATCTGACTGCCGAATGCGGAAGAAAAAAGTGGGGTGGGATGGGGTGGGGATCGGTGTATTTTAGTCCTAATTTTGTCAACAATCAGCTACAATTGTATATTATGTTTTTTTATTTACAGCCTGTCAATGTTGCAACATTTACAACATTTTCTTTTTTAATTGACTGAAATATGTTATCTTGAAATGCTTCCATGAAATCAAATATATCAGAAATGTTAGAACTGGGAATTGGCCAGGTGAATGCAATTACCTTGCATGATGTGTGTTTACATTTAGGAAATTTCAAGTGTTTTTTTAAGAAAATATTTTTATATATCTCTGAGAACATCTTACAATCAATCACAGGTCACATAAGCCTTTTTTTAGTATTTTTTTTTACCATTTGGTCTTCATTACTTTTCAGTGCATCTTTTGTTAATTAGTTCATTCATGACTCAAAGGCTATATGATTGCAAATATACCCAAAGGTGCTTCCGTAAAGATTTCACTCATTTTACTCATTTTTTTAGCATTTCTTTTTAAAGAATGCCTAACTGATGTAATGTACACATGTCACATTGTAATGTATTTATCTTAACTGTGAAAATATTTTGTGAAAAAAAAGAAAATTGATTAAAGTAACAACAATTGATCAAAGTGATTTGCTAATTCATGGATGGGGCTCATTTATACATATACGATTTTGATCAGTTCAGGATAACCACAAGCTGTATGGTCAGCTTTTAAACAGCTGAAATGAAACTAGTGTTTCAATGTTTAAAACTTCTTCTCGCTACTAACTTGCATGTCTCATTTGTGGCATAATTTTATCTCTCCTCATGCTGCATAGCATGATCTTTGAGTGTGTGTGTGTGTGTTTGTGTATCTTGATTTTGAATTCACAGCATAAAAAGCATTTTGGCGTATTGTTGTTTTTTTTGTTTGTGGTTGGTGTAGTGTGAGATAAGCATGAACTGTTAAAAACAAATGGTCATTCTAACCAACATACTTGGTTTCACGGTTTTCTTCATTTTCATTTTCCCAATAAATATATATCAGGTAAGTGTGATAATTGAGTGTGCATAACTATGAATTATATGGCACCAACCATTATGATTTAAAAAAAAAATCAGTAGGAAGTAGGAAAATGAATCATGAGCTAAAAATGGAAAAAATGTTTAAAAAAACCCTTAATGCTTTATGTAAAGTTGGTGCCAGTTTAATTCAAGTTCATGATTTTTTTTGCATTTTCATAACATGTGTGATGCCTTTTGGAATCAATTGGACAAAACCACAACGGCCCACTTTTGGAAATAAGGACAAGTGGATAGGCTAGGATAAGTGTCTCCGGGGAGATGGGAGGCAAACTGCTGTTACCCTGAAACCTGACCTGTCAGTTTACATGTCCCTTCCTCCATCCCTCCCTTCCTCCCACAACTCCAGAGGCCTCACAGACTCAGATGTTTTACACAGCCTATGAAATGTTTGAAGGACACAGAAAGCGTAAGTCTGCATGGGCATGGTTTCCTCTCTGCCGGGCTCCCTGGAGGGACCTGCCTCTCTCCCTCTGTCTCATGCATGCACTCATCTTCCGCAGCATGGATATACTGGTGGCCTGGTAGCGCCCATGTACAATCAACCAAGCAGCAGCTGCAGAAACCCTCTACACTCACTTTCACACATGACGGCCCAGAGCATCTGTGCTGCCTTTAATGATGTTGGCAAAGAAGCGACTTTAGTTGAATTTAGATCTAAAGATGGATATTTGTTTTCAGTATATCTACGTTATAAAGTTCCTGTCGATGCTTGGATTGTACATGAGCGTTACTGGCTCACACCTGGCTCTTTGGGTTCATTGGGGTCCATCCCTGCAGGAAAAAGTGCATGTTCATTCTTATGGGCAACTCCTCATGAATGTTGAGTCAAGTTCCCATCATTAAAAGCGATCAATCGGTGTTGTACATTAACTATAGGCCTAACTAAAGCCATTACGTTACTCAAGAGAACTGAGATAATGTTAGAAAATGTCCCTATAAACTGAAAAAATATATATAATAAAGCCTATTATTTCATAAATGTATTGAAATAATTACATTATCCAGCAACTTGTTGTATTACGTCAGCAGGTTTAATTGCTCTTTAACCCATGAAAAGGGACATTTTATTACTTCTTGCCAAATTATTTAGTCTGTTAGTTGTTACATTGTTAGGAGCTGAACACTTATTTCTATTTTCTGGGTGATTGTATCCACATTCAGAGACAAGAGATGTCCCTTCTTTTTTCTCTTCGCACTTTGCTCTTTCCGTTTTCTCATCAGGAAATACCTGTCCACTGGGCTTCAAACATCATACTGTGCTTAATACATCCCATCACAATCTCAATACATCATAGCTGAATGTGGGACTTTTGTCCAGTGTGAGAGGCCTAGTTTCAGTGCCTCAAACACAGTTAATGTAATATTAATAGGTCATTAAGAAGTTAAATATTCCATACATCCCAAGACATATTTTCCTTCCTTACCTCTAGTGGCATCTAGCCATGAAGCTAGTTTTAGTTTTATCTTATCTCAGCCTCTACCAGATGAATTGGCACCAAGTTTTGTACAGACATTCATGGTCCCCAGAGAATTAATCTTAATTACTTTGGTGATATCCCCTGACTTTTCCTCTAGCGCCACCATGACGTTAACATTTTGAGTGAAATTTCTCCACAGCTATTGGGTGGATTGCCATGAAATTTGGTATAGAAATCTATGTCCCCTTCATATATAATTATAACTTTGGTGATCCCTTAACTTTTCATCTAGCGCCATCATCCGTTTGGTTTACAACCAAATACCTGCAAAACTCATGACATTCCCATCAGCGTCAGCTGTACTTTGTGTTGAGTGCTAATTAGCAAATGTTAGCATGCTAACACGCTCAACTAAGATGGTGAACATGGTAAACATTACACCTTCTAAACATCAGCATCTTAGCATTGTAATTAGCATTTAGTTCAAAGTAGCGCTGTGTAGTACAGCCTCACAGAGCAGCTAGCGTGACTGTATACTCTTAGTCTTTTTTAAATGTAAGTTTTCTATATTTTCAGCAGCATTAATGACATTCAATCCTCCATCCACATTGTATTGGGGTGGAGGCAAACAGATATCTCAAGACCTGTTCAGATAAAACCAACACTATCCTCTTGGATAGATATCACTAGAGGGAATGAAGTGACAAATGATGTTTTTTCTTAGTCTGGGTGAATCAACCCTTTAAGTTTCATCTCCTGATGCACTGATTCTACTATAAATCTTTATAAAATTCATGACAGAAACTCTACACAACACCTGGATACTCACAATCATTTATCAACCGTAGATGTTACTTGTGTGTTCAGTGTAGACTTAAGGCAGTCATGTCTGCCCCATGTCCCACAGAGGACGATGAAACTTCTCTCTGCTGTGAGGTATTGATGTCACTAAGGTAGGGGAGTCAAAGCTCGGCCCAGGCTACAACAGTCCCAGACGTTTTCATCCTGCTTAGATAGCTTCATACTCCTCCCTTTCTACTGAAATATGCCTTTCTATTGCTCTGTCACCCTGGGATCATATGGGATTGAATATGCAGTTTAGCAGCCAGCCAAACTGGCACAGCAATGTGCCCAGAGGCCATGACAAGGCCTGCCAGCCAAATCTCATGTGTTTCGTCTGCTCTGGGGATCTAGACTGCCAAGGGTGAGGGTGGGGGCACGGGCAGAGGCCGTCACTCTCAGTGACTCTTAGTCTGATCAGTTTATTGTAATCAAAATCAAGCAACCCACAGCTTAATATAATGCCCGAGCAGTGATTGTAGACTCCTGACAAGGTTTTATATTCCACTTCACCACACCAATAGACCAGCCTGCATTGTCACGCTTTATTTCTCAGAAGTCTCACTCTCCGTTTTGAGCTGTGTTTGACTGGTGTGTCTCCTTCTGTAGCTGCAGAGGGGGCCCAGCCTGTGGCCACCGTCACTCCCTCAGTGCTGAATGTCCAGCAGGGCCAGCGGGCAGAGTTTCGCTGCACAGTGACTGGGAACCCAACCCCTGCCATTGAATGGATTGGTATGACCAGATAGAACTCCACTTTTGTAGTGTTTCACGCAGGCCTTGTTGAGCTATATTCATAGTCAGTTGAGTTGAAAGGCCATTTTTTAAATTCACCCTGCAGCCTTCAGTGACAGGGTTCAACTGTGTGATTGTTACAGGAGGTCCAGGGAACAGAATGAGTCCCAGAGCTGTGATACGAGGTGGCGTACTGACCTTCACAGCAGTGGACCCAGCTGATGAGGGAGAGTACACCTGCAAGGCCCTGAACACTCACGGGGAGCACACAGCGCGGGTTTCCCTCTTTGTCCAAAGTATGCTTTGAGTTTATGTGTGTGAACGTGTATTACATGCTGTGGGAACATAAATCTGTTTACACATTGTGGAGACTTGCCTCCCTTTTGGGAACAAAATGCAAGTCCCCACAATGTAAATCATTGTGGGGACACCCTTGCTCAAGTCAATACCCTCAGGTGTTTTGCTGCTACAGTCTTACTTGGTCTGGTATGACCAGTAGCTTATGGTGGCTAATGTTAGCAAACTCTAGAGAGATTGTTGTTTAAGTAACATTGCTGAGCCAGTTTCAAGACTTCATAATTGTTTTCTGTTTGTGTTACTGTAACATTTTTTATCATGTCACAGATACTCTTTTCACTGATTTTATTACAAAAGAAAAACAATAAGTTAACAACATTTATCACAAAAGTAAACAACTGAACTGATGAAATGAACTGAAAAATGAACTGTCAAGCTCAAGAAGTTGGGGTGGTTGTGGTGGGTATATTTTGTGTTTGCATGATCACAGTGCATTTCTTTGGTCAGAGTCTAACCCAAGTGGGCTAGGCACCAAGCCCCAGGTCCAAGTCAGTCCCCAAAATAGCCATGAAGTCCATGAAGGTGACACCTTGAGGTTGTACTGCCGAGCATCAGGAACGCCCACCCCTAAGCTTACCTGGCTGAAAAACGGAGGACAAATCCCTCCACAGGTGAGACACTCTCAGTGCCTGAATGAGGACTTTAACATGGACTGATTCAAACTGTATCTCTATCTTGCACTTCAAGGTGTGTCCGGTGCCCATGGTATTTCATCATACTGTGTCAGTTTTTATGACTGTTTCAGCATTTTGAGCATTTACCTATTTTTCCCTCCCTTCTGTTTGTCTCCCCCCCTTTTTTTGATCCCACCCTGTTCTGACGTTTGCTCAGGCCATTCCCTCTCACGGTTTCCATCAGTTTAAAAGCAACAGTCTCGATGTGTTACAGAGACGTATTGAGGAGCTGCAGGTCTGTCCATCTGTCCGCTGTCTGTCTGTCCTGTCTCGTCGTTCACATCAGTTGTCCTCTACTGACCTCATCTTCACACATTGTCGACTAAGTGCATGATCAAAACGTGTCCTTAATTCACACCTTGTAAACCCCGTTAATTTACCACAGCTGCTCACTAAGTCCCTTTAGAGCTGATGCCAAATACATTAAAACCAACTAGCTGGGTCTGGTTGACTTCATAGTGTACTTGCATGCAGTACATGTTTTCATGTTGCATTTTATTAATTCAAGTGTTCCATAGTCTTTTGTTTTGTACTGTCCACATCATACCATCCCTGATGTGTTTGGGCTCTCAGCACCCAGTTGACCCTCATCATTCCACTGAGTGTATTAACAGGACTAAGTATACAGTAGGTACTGTAGGTATTTCAGACATATTTTGCTCCGTGCCAGGCATAGCCCGCTGCCCCCCTGCCCACAGGGGTATTGTGTTAGTCTGGTTTCTGCACAGCCCTCCTCGGCTCTGTGAGGGCTCCGGGGCCTGTTTACTTCTGCCTCAGAGAAGCCACTGCGTTGTGTCAGCCTTTCCCAGGGGGAGCTGGGCTCTGCCGTGCGACCACGCAGAAATTCTGTATGCTCTAACAAACGGCTTGCTTTGAAAACTCGTCAATGGGTTCAGACACACATTGAGCCAGCGCCCGCCTCAGCCACTGCTCGGTTTAGCCTCCCTCACAGTTGAATGCGCCGGAGCTAAGCAGCTTTGTCCATGGATGCCCCAACACCCCCCGGATACAGTAATCCCTCCCCAGACCCTTCTCTCCTGATTCCCCTCCCCTCTGAGGTGTTTGCAAACTTTATGAAAGTTCATTTTCAGCCTTGCTGGGCCTCTGACTGCCATGTGGAGTAGTGTACAAACAAGTCAAGTTGTTGATTGCTCATGAGCAAGAAAATCATGAGAGTTCTTAAATATAAGTGTTGAAATCGATGCAGGGTTTTGGTTCTTACTCCATATTCGCTCTGAGATATTTGATTGAATTGAATATTTTGACTTCCAGGGTACTGGCTAGTGATTATTCCCAGATTTTACAGTACAGAACTGCTTTGTAACCTCTGGCTCAAATCAATGTGTCCCTTCTAACTCTCTTAATTGTTCATTCATTTTTAAAATCATCAATCATTCATTTCTTTTAGAATAAAGACAATAGTGTAGTAAATTATCACTGATCATGATATATTAACAAATTATAACCCCACCAATCATTGTAGAAATACAGTTTCATGTACAAAGTGCAAAGTGAATCAAAACCCATTTACAGAACTGTAGTAATAACAGCTCTTGTCTTGTCGATCTACACTGTAGTGCTTTTGTGTCACTATTAGCTAGTAATGTCATAATGTCAGCAATGTCATATTTGTGTTGTTTCAAGGGACATGAGACAGGTAAGTGATGTGCTTTGTCTTCACTATATGAGTTATGTGTGTTTTTATGGTGTAAATATTAGTAAAATCATATCTCCGAAATGTAATGCACAGTGTTGTATATCACGGCAGCCATAAAGCGGTGTAATTGGTATCTAATCTGGTCACTTATTGGTTTGTCCTCTCCAGGCCCGCATGGACCGCACCGACATCGGTACTCTGCTCATCCCCAACATCAAGATTTCCGACTCAGGCACTTACATGTGTGTTGGTAGCAACAGCATTGGCTCAAATAGTGCTCCCATTAAAGTCACTGTGCTCAAAGGTGAGATGTCATGATAGTCAAATAGAATCAGCCCACCTCAGAAGTTTGCTGGTGATTGTTGCAGAGGTTGCAATATTACCTTTGATTTTGTTGTCTGGTTTGGTTTTATTCTTTTTTGTGGATCATACATATGTGTGTGGATATATAAGTGTATATAAGTACCTCTTTACAACTGATAACAAGTATATAGCGTGTTGTTCCTTTCCTGGACAAGTTCAGCACTATGACAACAAAGGTTATATTAAAGTAAACCGTCCCCTTTTTCCCCATCCAAAAACTCATAACCCTCCCCCTCCACCCTTTCCCCTTATCTACCAATATTTCCCCTCCCCTCTTTGCACAATCTCCTCCAAGGTTATCCAGCATCTGACAAACACAGTAGCACAAACAGTAGTTTCATAGTAGTCATGTCATTCAATGTAATTTTCAGGAGTACAAAACAAATATCTCCAATATCTGAACGTGGATTGACCAGAGCCCTTGCGTCAACCATGAATGCCTTTATAATACATCCCAAAAAAACAATCAGTACTTCCTGTAAGGTCATAACATTCTGAATGTCAGAGTGAATCTGTTAACATGATGTGGTGCATCTGTTTGTGTTTGTGCAGCGGACCACAGCTCCTCTGTGGTCAGCATCCAGCCATCTATAGCTAATGTCCAGGAGGGCCAGAGACTGGAGCTCAACTGTTTTGCCCGTGGGAATCCTCCTCCCCAAGTCACCTGGACGAGAGCCAGTGGACGCCTCTCCTCTAACCACCAGGTAATCGCACAAAGATGCAAAAATCGATTTTTGAATGTGATGCAGCAGAAACATACTTTTCCAAACCCCTCAAAAATTTGGTCAATTGGGGTCAGAATCACTGCACAGCACTGGCATTACAGTTTGAAGCTTTTTGAGCATGTGAACAAGTGAGCACAAGGATCTAGTTTTATGCTGAAGTCCAATGTGTAGTTCTTCTAGACATTAATTTAGGCAAGCTAATTCTTAAAATCCACTTTTGTATGCTGGTTTTTTTTTTTTTTCAATTTTGCCAACATTTTAATATTAAATCCCATTGTAATATTAATGTTTATTGGCAATATTGGGAAAATTTGTATTATATCATATTATTTGCCAGTGCTAGCAGAAGAGGTGGCAGTAGTATTAATGTATCAGAAGTAAAATGATAAGTTTTCTGAAGTGACTCCTTGTCTGCTGTGTGCAGGTTCTGGGCAGTCAGCTGCGCATCCTGTCAGCCACTCCAGAGGACTCAGGGGAGTATATCTGTCGGGTGCAGGGCAACCACGGAAACACAGGATCTCATGTCCACCAGGCCTCTGTCTCTGTGTCTGTCACTTCATCTTCTTCACGTAAGTTAGTTAACCATTTAGGCATCATACAGGTGGTATATTTACTGTGTGCTTCACTGACACATAAAAAAAAGTATTTTTTGCATTGAAACAGAATAATAACAAAAAGCCCAATTTGATGTTTGCTCTTTTTTTCAAATGCTCCCGCTGTACTTTACTGTGCTTGATGTCTGCCTAGTTAGCTTCCACAGTCATTACTTTCTCACCAAGGAAATTAAAGATGATGGCAGCATCAGTAAGAGGCTGGGAAAAACACATTAAGGGCAGGGCATTACATGGCAGGGTGTTGTTCTCAGACTAACACTGCCTCACTTCATGAATGAACTTTCCAGTTGCACTTTTCAGTGGAGCCCAGTGTGACCTCAGATTGAATGCTTTTCCTCACTACTGTCCCATGATCTCATCCTCATTCACTCCCTCCTGGACTTCAGCAATGTTTGAGTTCTTTAACTGCTGCCCTTTAAGTCCATAGCCACATTGAATAGTAATTTGTTACTTCAGGTTTCTGTGAATAATGAGTCAGCTAAATGAGGTGAGATTGTGAACAGTAATGCGCCAAATAGAATCTGTCCAGAGCCCAAACCGCTGCTTTCTTCTACAGGTCTTCAGAGTCCAATCATCGCCGTCGAGCCCCACAGTGCTGCAGTGCGTGCGGGGGAGTCGGCAAGCTTCAGGTGCGGGGTGTACAGCGGAGCCAAGCCTGTCAGACTGGAGTGGAAACTGGCCAACAACCAGCCGCTTCCAGGTAATAACCACACGCACACACCGAGGAATAAACCTGCTTAATGAGTCCTGATTTTATGATGTCATTATTTACAGGCTGCAATCCACACATGAATTACGCCCCTGTTACTTCATTTAATGACTAATTTAGAAGTTTTTCTCAAATCCCTTTTCTCCAGACTTGCAGTGACATTTTTTGCATTACTAAAATATTGCATGTCATTTAGCTTTTAGAATTTTTTTGAAAGAGTGGAAATAAATTTGACTGTGCTAGGCCACTCATTGTAGTCTTTCCTAAAGATCTCTTCAGCTTAGTTATCTTCAAGGAGTGTCTTAGACCCAAGATTGAGAACTACTCAACATGTCTTAAAGTCTTTTCATGTCTTAAAGGGCTCCAGCGATTTAGTTTTGCTTCTCTATAAAATTAGGGGACTAAAAAGAGACTAAAACACTGGATCATACACTTCCCATAATGCAACTGAATAGTATCTTTCATTAGACCCCTCCTGCCTCCTAAATGCCTACTTCTTTCAAACCCTACACCTCCAGTTTGTAATGCAAACTTTCTGTTAAAACCATGTAAGTCTCAAACCCAAGCCGAGACAACCTTTATGACATCATCAGAGTTATTTTTAGAAAGACTTTTAAGACTATAGAAAGCTCCCTCCAGAGCCACAGAAGACATTATACAACTGTTTACGCAGGCTGAGTATTGCTAACCATGATGAGTAAACTGAATTTCATGTATAAAATCGGTGGACCGCCCCTTTAAATTGCAGCATCTACAGAAGATCTAATGTTTCATGTGCTACTCTGTTCTGCAGATAATGTTAAAGCTAGTCCTGATGGTTCTGTTATTACCATTACCAATGCCCGCCCTGTGAACCATGGTGCCTACCGCTGTGTGGCGAGCAACCCGTTCGGCATCACCCATACAATTGTGTCTTTGATTGTCAAAGGTAAGCTACATGCATGTCAGCATGTACACATGGACACATTCATTTTGCTACAGAAGGACTTTTCACATTTCAATCGTCACACTGCCCCCAAACCTCTAAGTGAAGAGTTCCCTCTAGTGGCTGATCAGATACAGAGCCATACCAGTATTTTGTGTCTGTGCCCTCAGAGCCTCCTTTGGCCACCGTCACCCCTGGTGGACCTGTGCGTGTCAGGGTGGGTGAACCCATTAACCTGGAATGCCAGTCATCAGGAGAGCCCCGCCCCTCAGTCTCATGGCACAGGCTGGACAGCAATCGCAAGACCATGCTGAGCAGCCCTGTGCTCATGGAGTCCAATGCAGTCATGCAGGTACTGATACATCTGATAACGCCATAAGTTATTTGAAATCAGCTTTGTTCTGTTCCGTTTTGTATTGTATTTTAAATTTGAAAATGTTATTTTATTTGTATAGTGAGATATATAAATTTTTCCTCTTTTACGTTACATTTATATTACATTGATTCTCTTGTGCAGATACTAGTGGCACGTCCAGAAGACAGTGGCACGTATGTATGCACTGCTCGCAACATCGCGGGCACTACTGAGACCAAGGTGGAGGTCATGGTTGAGGGAGGCTCTCAAGTCCCCACAGTGCCCAGGGCCTCTGTTCCTGAGCCGCTGATGGTTATCGTGGAGGGACAGACTGCAACACTGCGCTGTGAGGCCCACGGTAATGATGGCTAAAAATCTTATTATACAGCTGCAATTCTTTTGAAGCATTTTTTATGTCTTGTCTTTCTGTAGCACTTTTTAAGTCTAAAAGCACCCCCGAATCAACTTTTTTTTATTGTATGTGAATGCCACAAGAATAAAATATTTTCGTTCTTGTTTGCCAATTTGCCTTTCAAGGTTTCCCGTCCCCGACGATCACCTGGTCCAAGCTGCGTTCTCCTCTGCCTTGGAGACACAAGCTGGACAACAACAGCCTGGTGCTGCTCAATGTGGGCCGCCAAGACTCTGGAGAATACATCTGCAGTGCCACCAACAACATGGGCACCACTGAAGTCACCATCATGCTTGATGTAGAGAGTGAGTGTTGTGGTTTTGCTGTCATATTCATTTTGTTTTATTCCTCCTTATAAAGGATCATAGACTTTATATACAGTGAGTAGAAATTCCTCCTTTATATGTCCTATTTTGCAATGTATATCTCTTAAGAAACGAAAACCTAGTAAACCATTCTTTCTCCTATCTCTAGCCCTTCCTTATGCCACTTCTGTGCCTGATGATGTGGCTGTGCGGGTCGGGGAGGTGATCAGGTTGCAGTGCCTGGCCCATGGCACTGCTCCTCTGACCTACACTTGGACCAAGCTGGATGGAAACCTGCCCCCGAGGGCCGAGGTTAGCGGAGGGGATCTTCAGATCAACCTGGCCACTGCTGAGGATGCTGGGAGCTACAAGTGCGTGGCCAGCAACAAAGTGGGCAACAGCGAAGTGGTCGCTAAAGTCACAGTCAGATGTAAGTAATGATTTGACATGGTTTGACATATTTTACGAATAATGAACAGCTCAACATGGGAACTTAAAGACTGTTATGCACCACAAAAATACTCTCCTACAGGAGTAGATAGTTAGCAAATGTTTAGGTGTGTTAGCTTGCTAGATTACACACCTCTTAGTGTGTAAGAGGTGTGTAATAGTGACAGCAAATCGTGTCTCTATCCTTCCCCTCTGTAGCCCCCTTGGCAGTGCGTGTGTCACCCCAGGTTGAAGTAAAGGCCCAGGGCAGTGCTGTTGAGTTCACCTGTTCGGCGGCAGGTGGTATAGAAACCAAAGTTGAGTGGCTGAAGGAAGGAGGAGCCCTGCCACCAAACCACCACGTCAAGGATGGGGTGCTCAGGTGACTCATACACACCATGTGTTGGGTTTGTTGAAAACAGACAACAATACTGCATGTTTTACCCATTACCAACTTGTATTTACAGCTGAGCCTATTCCAAAACATATTTAGCACAATTTGTACATAATATGTACTTTAAAGGGTAAGGCTGGCGATCTTCTATATTTTTTATTATTGTCAACAAATCCCATGGAAAAAAAACATAGCCACCAATGTGTTAGTCTGTCTCTCAATACTTCCACAGCTTGTCTGTGGAACTCAGAACCACAACTGTTTGTTCCCTAGCAAGTATTTAAAGCAGCAGGACCATGTTCATCTTAATAAAGGAACATGTTATCCAGTGCAATGGTGTGGCTCATTAATATGTTAATACTTTATGGACAGTTCTGTGGTACATAGGAATAAGCTATGTCAGGCGTTGGCTACACAGATTTGTCAGTAGGATGAATTCATTGGTGGTTTTGGTCTTTTCATGGGAATTGTTGACAATAAGAAAAATATAGAATATCACCAGACTTATCCTTGAATGCACTACAACATTCAAATCCACTGATATGTTCCCTTAAGTATTGTGTACTGTGGGAAGTAATTGTGAAGCAAAAACCTAACCATGGCTTGTTTTCATGTGAGAACTTAATGTTTCTCTGTAGGATTGAGAACCTTGAGCAGAGCAACGAAGGTGTTTATATCTGCAGAGCCAGCAGTGTGTATGGTCAGGCCCAGGACACTGCCAGGTTGACCATCCAAGGTCTGTTACATTCCATGCAAATATACGAGTATATACCCTGCTTCATCAAAGCCAAATATAACGTGTTTCTCTTATTTTATTTTATTTTCCACAGCCCTGCCGAAGGTGATGATCAACGTCCGTACATCAGTGCAGACTGTGATGATAGGGAACTCTGTGGAGTTTGAGTGCCAGGCTGTTGGTGACCCAGAGCCCACGATTAAGTGGAGTAAAGTCGGTGGGACTCTGCCCGCTCATATCATGGTGAAGGGCGGCATGCTGAGGATCGATCAGGTGACAGAGGCGGATGCCGGGCAGTACCGCTGTACGGCCACCAACGACGTAGGCTCAGTGCAGTCCCAGGTGGTCCTTAACGTCCAGTGTGAGTGCACAAGAGAGGAAAAAAAAAGAGGCTTAAACACATAATTTTCCTTCCATCACACACACAGAAATGCATGCACTTGCACACACACTGATGCGTTATCTATCTTTCCACACTCATTCAAATCCTTTGCCTGTTTGCACAGCCCTTCCTCAAATTTCTGCGCTGCCTGAAACTAAGGAGGTGACAGTTGGGTCTGATGCGGTCTTGCCCTGTGTGGCTTCAGGATACCCTGTACCTGAGATCAAATGGTCCAAGGTAACAAAGATATTTCTGTGATTCAATACTCTGTCTCATCTAGCTTGAAGAGATTACACTTTTTTGTTGATGCTGATTATTATATATAATACTGATTTTGTTGTTTTGTTTCTGTATCTAGGTGGAAGGAGAGCTTCCTCCAAAGTGCTTCCAGGAAGTCAATGTGCTGACGGTTCCTCAGGTCACCCATGAGGATTCTGGGACGTATGTCTGCACCGCCTCTAACAAACAGGGAAAAGTGGAAGCCTTTACTACACTTCAAGTTCACGGTTAGTCTGCGGAGTGGAGAGTCCTGTAGGGACGGATGTTAACAAATGAAAGAAAAGTATGACCTGCACAGCTGTCTGCATCTAACTATGAGATTATGTGCTTTTTCAGAGAGAGTGATGCCATACTTTGCCCAGGAACCCTTGTCCTACCTCACCCTGCCCACCATCAAAAATGCCTACAAGGCTTTCAGCATTAAGATCAACTTTAGACCTGATAATGTTGATGGTAAGGAAGTACAACCTTAAATTTGCTTGATAGTTAAATTGTATAGCGTATTATTTTACCCTTTCTTCTTGTTGAATCTTGCAGCGTGGTAACATTTTTGTGTGTACTATGTTTGTCATATTTCGTCATGTATAATTTCACTGCGTCTTCTGTCCCTTCCCTCTTTCCCTCACCTCTTCCTTTCACCCACGTGGTGGGAAGGTCTCATATTGTACGCTGGTGAGTCTCAGTGCTTGAGAACCACAGGAACGTAAGACTGATGTTGGCAGTACTGCTTTTTGGCTCCATCAGACTTTCATGTAATGCATCCAGCTCAAGGCTGATCTAGGGGCTGTGAAAGCGATGCAAGATGGTGCATGTTTTCATACAGGCTTTTTGGTCATGCTCACAAAACCATTTTTAGTATAGCTTCGTTACAAATCTACTTTTACATCCCAGTTGACTTTATCAGCTTCTACACTGCCTACATAGCAGCACTGCTGCTTAAAACCACAGTCCTTGTATGCTTGAACTGAATAACTTCAATGCTACACACGTTTCCATAGGTGTTTTTTTTATTTTAACATCACTGCAGTTCTGAAAATAGTGAGAGCTAAAGTAATTGAAATTGCCCTCGCAAGTACTTGCATGGTTTCTTTTAAACTGGATGTGTGGGGACACAACAGCAAAATTAATTACAGTAAAATGTTTGGAAAATCAAAGGGATATTATTATATGTATTGACTGGCAACTTATGTGTGACTGTTTGGAAACAAACAAGCTACAAATTCATTGCAAAAGCAGACCTGACTCCTTCTGCTTGAATGTGTGATACAAACATCTATAGTGTAAACTTACTTTACACTTAAACAATCAACTTTGTGCTGCACATTTATGCAGTCTACTCACTCTAGATCACTCCTTTTCACAACTAGATGATATACTGCAGATAGACATGTAAGAGGGCATGTTCCCACTTCCCCCGTGTGCCTCTGTGGCTCATGTAAAGCATGTGTTCCCAGCATGTGGAGACAGGAAAAGGGAGGACTGGTTGCACTTGGCAGCCCAGATAGGATGTCAGGTTATAACCAGGCTTCAGTTGGCTGTAAACTTGCCTAGCATGCTGCTTTACCATCCAGTGTGTATGAATGACTCCATTGTAAAAAAAAATCCATCCTAACAAGTCACTTACTCTCATATTTAGTCTAAAATCTTGATTTTCTCGAGTGAAAAATTCTACCAGTGGGATCAGACGATTATTTCAGGAATGTTA
Organism: Maccullochella peelii; assembly: GCA_002120245.1. Taxonomy (NCBI): domain Eukaryota; kingdom Metazoa; phylum Chordata; class Actinopteri; order Centrarchiformes; family Percichthyidae; genus Maccullochella; species Maccullochella peelii. The sequence continues at coordinate 134,630 of LKNJ01001157.1, forward strand.
TGTTATGTTTAAATAAATTATTTTTTTAATTTACTGACTTATTAAGATGGATATTATTGTAGGGTATGCATTTAGGATTATGTTTTTACTAGTACTCACCCCACCCTGTTTTTCTGGTGTAGGTATGATCCTCTACAATGGCCAGAGAAGGACCACAGGAGCAGACTTTATCTCTCTGGGACTTGTGGGCGGACGCTTAGAGTTCAGGTCAGTTAATACTGATCTTAAAAATTCTCTTAATTGACTGAAACACAGCACAACGGTCTTGTTGATAATCATCTGTTGTGTTGTGTCAGGTTCGACGTGGGCTCCGGCATGGCCACCATACGCGACCCCAACCCCGTCAAACTGGGAGAGTTTCACACAGTTGAGCTGTATCGCAACCACACCTTGGGCTACATCATTGTAGACGGAGGGGAGCCCATCAGCGGCAGCTCACAGGTACTTCTGTCAACGTGAATGTAACTCCGACTGTCACATATGTGCATTTGATTTATTTATGTCAGTTGGTATGTTCCACAAATGCACGTTTCCTCTCCTCAGGGCAAGTTCCAGGGCCTGGATCTGAATGAGGACCTGCATGTGGGTGGTTACCCCAACTACACAGTCCTCACCAAAACTGCTGGCATTAAGACTGGTTTTGTTGGTAAGACATCACTCTGTTTACACCATGAAAGGAAACATGGGATGGCGAAAAAGTCTTCTTGGTCTGTAGATATGTCCTTATTTGATATTGCTATCATGCAGGCTGCATCCGTCAGCTGGTCATCCAAGGTGAGGAAGTCATCTTCAAAGACCTTGACCGCAGCTCTACTGGTGTCACAAACTGTCCCACCTGCAAGGACCACCCGTGCCAGGTCAGTTACATCCATCCATTTGATGTATTTGTAACGTCTGTCCTGTGTTTAATTCCATAATATCCAGTTAATTTCTTCCACATCATTATTCAGAATGGAGGGAGGTGTGAGGACTCAGACGCCAGCTTGTATAAGTGCAGCTGTCCCAGAGGATTCACAGGAAGCAACTGCCAGCACCACTCATCCCTGCACTGCCACTCAGGTACGATCTCTACCTGACAACACAAATGAATCAAAGTACCCAGACGTTGCTATCAACTCTGTCAGTATGCACCATTAACACTGCAATATTATATTAGTAAATAATAAAAGGTGTTTTATGTTTGTGACCTGAACTTCCACAGAGGCCTGCGGACCAGACGCCACTTGCATCAACCGCCTGAATGGCCTGGGCTATGACTGCCGCTGCCATCTTGGCAAATTTGGAAACAAGTGCATGGATGGTAAGACAGGAAATGACTCTCATCTCCCATTAAAATATTCCAAGTATTTTTAGAAAGATCTATTATGTCGGTATAGTTATTTTTCATTCAAAATATCCTTCAAGAAATTCTAAATTTGTCCCTGTCCACTTTCACCAGGGGAATTGGTGACCACACCGCTGTTTGACGGTGAGGAATCATACATAGCCTATCCTCCCCTGACCAACATCCACGATGACCTGCGTGTTGAGCTGGAGTTCAAGCCCCTGGAAAGAGATGGCCTGATGTTCTTCTGTGGAGGGAAGAAAATGAAGGTGGAGGACTTTGTAGCCATCTCCATGGTGGAGGGACATGTAGAGTTCAGATATGAACTGGGCACAGGTAAACACAAATTTATTATAGTTTCAGAAAGGTATTTGTCCTATATATATCTACAAGTACATGTAACTTGTATCAGCTTGTTTCTATTTTGTGCCACTGTATGTGTTTTATAAATAAAGATTATGAAGAGTATTAGTGCAGTTAGAGTTAGAGAGACTCAAATTCAGACTGAAAGAGTTCCAAAAAAGGTGTACATTTCCATTTTAAAAATTATTACCTGGATAATACTGATTTCAGGTGACTTTACCTTCCACGTCATCCCTGTTTATGAGGTAAATTTTCAGAGACAGTAAAATCTCTATGGGCCTGTCTTGCTTTTCAGGCCAGGCAATCCTCCTCAGTCCAGAGCCAGTCTCCCTTGGCCAGTGGCACAGAGTTGTGGCCGAGCGAAACAAGGGGGCCGGCCACCTGAGGGTGGACCAAGGCCCAGTGGAGAGGAAGACGTCTCCAGGAAAAGCCCAGGGCCTGAATATCCACACCCCCATGTACCTGGGAGGAGTCCCCAACATGGACATCCTGCCTAAGCCCGCCAATGTCAGCGAAATGTTTGAGGGATGTATAGGAGAGGTGAGGTCTCTTTGTGCTAAAAAAAGGAAATCAAGCAAACGTTAATAAATATTTTTCTGCATGTGGGAGCTTAAACTTGTCTGCACTGCCTGCTTAGGTTTCCATCAACAACAAGAAGGTGGATCTGTCGTACAGCTTCACAGAAAGCAGATCCATCCGCAAGTGTGTGGACAACAGCCCCTGCGACCGCCGGCCCTGCCTGAATGGCGGACACTGCATGTCGAGTGTTGAATATGAGTACCAGTGCCTCTGTAAGGATGGATTTGAAGGTTAGTGCTCCTGCTCTTTGTGTTTTATGCTCACTTTTCACTTCATTTTCTATAACTGGAAGATTTTCAGAGCTGTGCTTTGTTCATCGTGTTCTAGGAAATTCAACTTGTGGGTGCATCAGGACATTAAATCTGGTTTAAAATAAATTTAAACCGATCTGATCCTTAAAAAATATCTGGATATTTTTCAGTTAAAATTGGCAAAACCCAAAAATCTCGAAACTCTATGAACTCGCTCTGCCTTTCATGTGAACTTGACCATCGACCTTTCACCCCTGACCCATAACTGGTATGTGACCCTGCAGGTGAGCGTTGTGAGGTGGTGAAAGACGTGTGCCAAAGCAACCTTCAATGCCAGAATGGCGGCATCTGCTTCAAAGGCCAGTGTGTGTGCGCCCCCGGCCACACAGGCCTGAACTGTGAAGAAAGTAAGTATTGACTAGCTACATAACCATGTGTACCAAATATTATAACACAATCAAAGCCAGAAATAGCAATATGTGTGGGTAAAATGGTTTAATTGTATATAATTATAATTATACAATTCTCCAAATCTCTAAAGCATGTGTCCCCCTACAGCACATGTTACTTACTGCATACACCTGCATCCTATAGACAAAGATATTCATCATCAAAGCAGAAAAACTAGACCGAAATGAGCCCATATGACTCACATTCTCCAAAGTATGAAGCCTTGCTAACATCAGACAGCTCACTCCCAGCATTGCCCTGCATGCTGGGAAGGTTAACCCTAAGTGATTACGTATGTCTTACCCCTGTACTTTCATGGCTATATCCTGCACACACAGGCCAGATCTTCCCTGAGGCCCTGAGGAATTTGGAAGCTAGCGAGGCAAATGGTACAGTATCTCGGTATTCAGTCTGCCTGACACGATCGTGACTAACAGGGGCCCGTCTGAGCTCGAGGGGCCCCACGTCCCTAACACATGTTCGCGCATAAACACAACTGAGGCTCTTTTCCCCATTGGAAAGTTGGGACAGGGGAATTCTGCATCTATACTAAAAGGTAATAGGATGGTAGACTATAGTTGCGAGATCAACTGATTTGTGCTGCCTGTTTTTGGACCCATATGTAATGTGGAATTCCCCTTGTTTTTGTTTTTCCCTATCGTCATGTCAATGCCTATAAGATGGCTACTCACAACATAAAATCTTGTTTCCGTTTCCGTCTTCTTCAAGAATGCCTGTCTGTAAAACAAGAAAATACACAAAAATACTTTTCTCTCTGATGTCAGAACATAAAATCTGCTCCACACATGTACGCTGTTACTAACATCTTCAACCATGTGTTGAAAGCACAATGTGGTGGTGTTTGGGTGAGACGTATTTCAACCATATTCTGTTCTTAATGTGGTATTTGTGCATGGACCCAAGGTGAGTTCAGTTTGGAAGGTCAGAGATGGTGTAGCGTGTGAGGAATGGCAAATAACTTGCTCATGTGTTGGTGAGGACTGTCAAATGAGTTTGCATCATGGAGCCTGATTTGGTTGTACAGAAGATTTTTGTTGTTTTGGTGTTTAAAATTATGAATTATTGCAATATGCTGTATTTGCATATGGAGGATTATAATATATATTGTATTTCATATATGTTTAAACTGAGACTATGTAGCTTTTGAGAGAGGAAATACCATTATCTTCCTCTTACAAATGAAAAGTTGAATTCCTAAGCAATAAAACACACTTGTTATTGCAGTAAGACTTGCTTGGTCTGGTATGTAACTTATGGTGGCTCATGTTACCTAATGCCAGCAAACGTAACTTTTGCTTTGTAACTGATATTAAGGAGTCACTTGGCTGACTTTTTAATCTTTCTTTACTTGTGCTACTGCTAGCCATATTTTAGCATGTCAAAGTTTGTTGTATCACAGAACTAAAACAAGAATGAATTAGCTCAATAATATGCAAAAACGTAGTGTAACAGTAGCACAAGCAAAGAAGTCAGCAAACTATTAATATCCACTACACAGCAATATCTATCTAAAGTTTGCTAACATTAGCTATCATTAGCTACCATAAGCTAGTAGTCATAATAGACCAAGTCAGGCTGTAGCAGCAAAATCCCTGAGTGTATTTAACTGAGCATGGATGCGTTTTATTGTTTATGAATTCAGCTTTCCATTGGCAATAGGAAGAATGTGTTATTTCTTATTTTAAAAGTTACATAGGCTTTAAGCTTTAAACACCACCAACAAATGACATATTTTAGTAAATGATTTCAGTGAAAGAATACCTATTTGTCTATAACTGTTCTATCTAACCAAGCCGGTCTTACCAGGGTTTCTTCCATGCTTTCACCACTGGAGGGCACCATAACAGTGAGGATGAAACTTCTCACAGCCATGCTATTATTTGAACATTGATTTGTATTTACTGTATTTTCTGTAGATTCACCCTATCAGTATGCAGCTCATTTCCACAATGATGGATACATTGCCCTTCCTAAATCCATTTTTCCAAGAAGGTAAGTGTATTTTGCTTTTCTACACTGTTCTACTCTCACAGATGGTGTGTTATTAGGAGTTGCATCAACCATGCATCAAGGATTAAATGATTGTTATTTTTGATGTTTTAGTGCCCATGACTCGCCAGAGACCATTGAACTGGAGATCAACACTGGCTCCTCTGAGGGCCTGATCTTGTGGCAGGGAGTGGTAAGTCCTGGTCCTGTCTTGAGACTTATCCATAGGACTGAGCTGTGGTTTCATCCAAATCTTAAACCTGATACTGACATCCTTCCCTTCCACCGTTTCATCCTCACCCTAACTTTGCTACTGCATTTCAGCGCTCTTAATCATCACCATTACCTCATCTGTAAAGAAGTGACACTCATTAATGTTCTCATAACATTCAGTGAGTTTTGAACTTCAAAAACGTATTCAACAATAATACATCACTTACACAATAGTGCATTTTCTTTCATTTCAAGGTTTCACTGGCTGTATTCATCATCACACTGTCTAATCCATACTTGTGCCACTGAGGCCGTAACATTGTTGGGCATGTTGGCTGCGAGCCCGGCTCTATCTGACACCACTAAATAAATGCATGTTGCTTCTCTAACTCACCCTCCATTTTCCTCAGGAGACCAATGGCGCACGCAATTTGCGAAAGGTGCATGCTAGTAAAAAGGTATCCACTCAAACACAAGACACTCCTTATTTATTTGGCATGTTTCATAACATGTGCTTTCCATACAAATATGTATAGCAGAACAATTATAAGATACTTCTGGAGAACCATGTGATTTAAAATGACAGGCATCTGTGTTTGTATTGCACAATGTGCATGATAGCTTCTCTTGTCACTGTTATTTTGCATGGAAGGTTTTATGTCATACATACAAATACTGTTGGGAGCGATTTGTCTGCATTACCTCATGTGTGCTATTATAATACTTGGTGTGGAAAATTACTGCAGCACAGCTGATCACTGGTTCATAGTATTCAGTCAAACAGCATCTTCTTCCTCTGCTGACTAAACACATTTATTTCCAGGAATTTGGAGAACACGGCAAAGGCAAGGACTTCATTAGCCTCGGCCTACAGAATGGACACCTTGTTTTCAGGTGACTCAGCCCTGTAACCCTGTAGTTATGTTGACGTCTGGATGAGTATTATTATTTTCAGCTCATATTAATGTTGCAGTGATGCTGATGATTTGTATGATATCCAGTTACCAGTTGGGCAGCGGAGAGGCCGAGATCTTGTCCCGGAAGTCCATCAATGATGGGAGATGGCATAAGATCACAGCAGTCAGGTATCATAAGTTCTTGCACAAACTGAGAATTTCTGGTGCAATCTTCTTTTCAAATTAATGTTCACTTACAACTGTATTTCACTGCATTAAAAATGCACTGTAACCAGTTACTGGAACTAAAGCAAGAGTTTTTAAATTGATTTACCATACAGTAGTGAAATGAATGAAAAGTACCACAGCATGCTTTGAAAAATTGTCACCCGTAATGCTAAGGTCCTTTTTTTATGTAGAATTTGTGCCCTCTTGTCATATAATGAATACAATAACTTTGGAACCCCACTAATGGTTGTTTGTAGCTGTATTGTTTTTTTATTTAAATTATATACTGTACCAACTATATCAGCTATTATCAATATATCAGCTGCATGAGTTGTTTTTGTCTCCTCATGTTTGTCTTTTCTCACAGAACTGGAAAAGATGGATACATCCAGATTGATGGAGGAGCCGCGCTACGTGGACAATCTAAAGGCAGAAGCCTCATGGTCAACACCAAAGGCAGTATATACCTGGGTGAGTGGATTGAAAGTATGGAGTCCCGAAACGGACAAAATGTAGTGAAAGTTTATCAGACAAGTCAGGTATATAACTGAAAACATCAATAAATAATATTGTTGGTTAAATGATTAAAATGGAGTGTGAAAAAATAGTAAGTCATACTTTTCCTTTAACAGCTACTAAAAAAAAAAAAAGAAGCCTTTTTTAAGCTTTTATAGCTGATAAAATACATACATTAACTTAATTTGTTTTACCCTTCTATGGTCTTGGGACACATTTAGTCATTTATCTGTTCCCTATCTTTCTCACCAGATTCCCATTACATTTATTCATGGTTATATGATAATTAGATGGGTGTGTCCGTGTATGTCCAGAGCAGTGATTGGTCCAGGGTTTGTGTATGTGTGGGCAGAGGCTAGCTAAACACACTAAGCACCAGCCTTTGTTTTCAGCTAGCTGCCTAGCTAAAGCTAACTTTCTTCATAAAACTACTGTTGCACACTGCTGTAGAATCACTGTATGCCCTCTGTAACAGCAGCTAAAGCATTTTAGCTGGCAAGCTAATGCTAACAAAGCTAACGTAACTTGGAAGTTCACAGATACTATATTTCTACCTTCATAACATTATCTTCGTAGGTGAAATAGGAAATAGGTGCTTTAGTGAGTTTAGCTTCCAGTGCTATCAGTTAAGCTAGCTATCTAAACAGTCCCCTCGATTTCTTCCTAAATGGTGAAGTTATCCGGGTCATTTATTTAAAGCTGTATCAAAGAACAAAATTTCCTCAAAACTGTTTTGTGGGTCCAAATGTCCAAAGAGGAAGTTTGGTTGCTTACTATGGGTGTGTGTTCTCATGTGACAGGCGGAGCCCCAGACATGGCTGCTATGACAGGAGGGAAGTTTTTGTTGGGAATGACGGGCTGCGTGAGGAACCTGACGCTGATGAACGCCAGGCCAGGACAGCAGCCGGCCCAGGCCATCGACCTGCAAGCCCATGCAGCCCACGGCATCAACGTGCAACCATGCTCTTCATAGATCGCAGCGCGCACACAAACACACACGTAAACACACACAGAGACTATGGAGTGATGTCATACACACACAGCAGACTCACACAGAGACCTACACACAAAGAGGCTAACACAATCTTGGTGCTTTGCTGCTACCAAATAAAAAAAAACAAGACGACACAACAGGATATGTTTCTCTGTGTGCAGTAAAACCAAAAAAAAGAGAGAAAAAATGAAACGATATTAACAAGTCTTCTCTTCCTCAGTGTTGTATTCTCAATGAAGGACTATTAACACAGGAGAACCAGTACAGTTTACATACTTCCAGCAGTAGTTTTAGCCATGAGAAGAGTAAGAGTACATATTAGGCCTTCTACGATGGGTCAGATCCTATGGAGTTGGAGATGTTTTTACAGCACTGAATTTTTATTTATATACATATGAATATATATATATATATATATATTATATTTGTGGGGGAAAACATGCAAACTAACCATAACTGCTCTTCAACTTTCCTAGAGTTTATTCTGGGTTCTAATACTGTGTGTCCAGGGCTTTTTATAGGCCTAACTGTATTAATACTTGAAGATGTTTAGGCCTTCGCTCTTCACTTCTGTAGAGGAACCTTTTGTTTGCGCGAGCATGCTTACAGCCTTTTGAAAATTGTTGAGAGAGGAGCGAGGAGCGCACACGGTCACGGTCACATGCAGCTTCAGTACACAACTCAGGTCGTCCAATTAATAACCGCAAATGTTACAAGTACTGCCGCTTTAACACGACTGATTTTTGCTTTGCAAGCCATTCACAGGGCTGTTGTGTCTTCTCTGTCTGTATTTGTTCTTTTTTTATGAAAAAGAAAGAAACCTTGGTGCTAATGTCAGACATGAAGATACAGCACATAGTCATATGGTGTTAGAGGTGTTTTTATTTAGTAATTTGGTTACTTAGATTAAGAAAACTATCTAAAACAATATACAGTAGTGTCACATTTGTTGATATGCATGGCATTTGAAGTTGATTTTATAAGAATATGGCATGATTTGTTGCCTCCACAGCCTTCTTTGATTGAGTAGATCTCATAAAAACAGTTTGAAAGAGCTGAAAAGGGTGTGATTTTTTTATGTGTGGTTGTTGAAGATATTGTTTTATGCGTAAAACTATCTGCCAGTCAGGTAGATATCTCTATCAGTTGAGAATGAGTGTGTATGCTAGTAAATTTGTTAGTTATGTATGTGTCAGCCCTTTCGATTTCTCACAGGTCACTCTACTTTAAGCCCCTGTATGGAGTCAGGTGTGTGTGTGTGTGTGTGTGTGTGTGTGTGTGTGTGTGTGTCATTATCCATATCCTCAGGAGGGTCAACCCAGAACTGCCTCTAGATGCTACTTAATTTTCAGGTTTTGTAGCTTTAGAGACAATTCAGTAAGCTATAAAACTCTGAAGGCTCTGTGGGTTGCTTTCTCTGCAGAGGGAGATTCATCCGCCGTTAACAGCAGTAGGACACAGTTGAGATAGTGTTTGGCCGTGTGGGAATGCAGTGGAAGCCTCCTGCAGGTGCTGTGACCAGTCGTGTCGCTCCAATAAAGCATGCTCGCCCATCTTTAGTCGACCACACCTCAAAATCACAACGACACGATCACTTTGGGGTTCACAAACCTTTTTTTCTCATTTTTGTAAGCTTAAAATAGTTGTATTAATATCCTCAAAATGAGCACTATTCTTTTTTTTTTTTCATAGAATTGCTTCATTTTTATTTATTTTATGGGTTTTTTTCATCACTTTTGTTTCAAGGCTTTATTCTGCTGTTTTAGAGCAACCACAGAAGCTTGCTGTTTTCTTTACTCTGGTTATTGTGTATTGGCTCCCACATGCCCTTGTTTTTCCCCTCATGAACTGCCTGCTCAAATGGTTGAAAACCGGACTTATAATTATTCACTCAATGAAAAAAGTCTTAGGCTCCAAATGCAACAAATAAATCATTTATCTACAGAGAAAGGTGTCATCATTTAGATTGGAAAGAGCCACTGCTATGGTCCAGGTTTGGGACGCTGAAGCAGACAATGACGGTGCGTGCTCCCCTTGTTGGGTGCCTTTTGTGTATCTGCTCTTAAACTGGATTTTCATATATACACTGTACACTCTTGCTCACTTTTTGGTTGTTTTTTAGGCCATTGCCAAAAATGAAAGGTGCACTTTTAGTAATGATGGAAATGTTTATTTTGAAATGTTTTTAACATTTTGCCGTTTCACTTCTGAATGGCGGAAAAAAGCAGATAACTCGGTTAAATGAATGAAATTGTACCGCATGAAATATTGTCCATGTCGGGACGACCTGACATCCATCTCCAGTGTTAAAAAGACGCTCCCCTTGCCCTTGGTGTTTCTTAATTAAAAACAAAATTCATGTGCCATTTGTAATCTTGTGCATTTTCTTTTTTCACCTCTGCATTGCTGTGTTCTGCTCCCTGCTGGGAGGGTTCTTTAGATGGAGCATTTTTGTACCCAATCATCTCATTGTTCCCAAATAATCCATTGCACAGGAAAGCCTTAAACCCAGTCCCCGAAAAGAGGCAGATTACACCGTCTATCAAGAAAGTTAAGATCCATTGTATGGGTTATACCCAAATCAGGTTTCTAAAATAACAGACCAACGGACCTTATCGTTTCCTTTTTCACACTGGCTGGACTCTGTTTTGTCTACTGTGTGTTTAAAGCTGCTACCATGCTGTCATTAGCACACACAGAACAACAGGCCGTTTACCTGTGAACTTCACTGCCGATATTTCAGCGCCTCCCGTTCCCTGTTTTTGAGACTCTGTCCCAGATGTGGGGATCAGGTAACCCCTTGAGAGAGATTAACTGATA